>JADDOH010014479.1:0-10213 GCA_016648135.1 Agrypnia vestita | reverse complement strand
TTATTATTTTAATTCCTTTTGAGTATCAACGTAGGCTTATAGAATCCAAGGTAAAGTCGCCTTATCTGTTATTCAACAACAACAAAAGGAGGCACATAAACGATTCTATCCCTCAGGAATTAAGGATTATTAAAATATTTTGGCCATATACAGGAAAAGTCTCTTCAACGCTGCATATTTTACCAGAAAAAACTATGAGTATCGAGAGGATCATGATGACAAGGACAGCTGAGAGAAAGCGAACAACAGACAGTTCCTCACAGGATCGATGGACTAAATAAAATAGTTCAAAACTCTTCTAGTGATCCAGTGGCTGTAGGTTTGAATCTCATTACAGGAAATAAGCAAGTTTCTTATATTTCCAAAGAAAAAACAAAATAGTAAAAATATCGATGTAACACGTGGATTACTCTCAATTTTTTGGTGTTAAGTATTCAATATGACTTTGTTGATAAGCTGTAATTTTGCGACCACCCTTCCTACCTTCGTTGCACTAAATCACCTTTTCTTTAAATGTTTTATTTAAATAAGTTTATAATTTATAGCGTAGTTGCACAAATTTGATATATACATATGTATATTTTTACGATTAGCAGATATTCTGAATCGTCTGCTCCCAACATCATTGGGTGTGAAGGTTAAGAATTGTGTATTGTCGCTTCTTCGACCGTGGAGTTCGATCCTCGTTTTGGAATTCTAGAGAAAAGAAGAAGATACTAGTCGACCTTCCTTTTACCTTCCAATTTCTCATTCACAGTCCACCAAAATCGTTCCAATTAACCCACGTATCTAGCACCTTTAATTTCGTCAAATTTGAACATCTCCTAAATTAATTCGACGACTTGCGTTGGTCTACCGAGATGTACAGAGTTATTCACTGAAATATGTATTAGGAAAATACGACAAAAAAGCATTGAATATATGATAAACATGAAGAATAATAAACTAATATATGTTGATGCTTGCAAATCAAATCACCGCATAAAAATGCTCACTGAGTTTTCACACTTGTTGGATGAATTATTTTAAAGGTTGGCTTTTCTGGTGATTTCTGGCAAAATGTTTTTTAAAAAGAAATGACAAATAATTGATAAACAGAGAATTCTAATTTTCTATATATTATCGGCCGGTCAAATTGATTCTTAACTGTAATTCTGAAAATAGATTTCGGGTAACTTCTGGTTAAAATTTTCTGGAATATTATAACAAGAAGATTCAGATGAGTCGTGAAAAGCCCGTGAGAATTTTTATATTTTGGATAATTTACCAATATAACCGATAAGCGAGAAATTCGTCTTATAACCCCCTAACATAAATTTTTGTGAGTTTGTTGGTAATCGAAACCGGTAGAACATTAGTCGAGTTTATAAATCACGGCGGAAGACAGATATATGGATAATAATTAAATTTAACCGGATAATTAAGCAAAAAAAGTTTTCCACCCTCATTTGCTGCAGTTATACAGTGAGGGAGAAATCACAGGGAGCCTTTTCAGGGTTGATCGGGGTCGGAGATTAAGCCTCCGCAAGTGAAACAATAATTCTCGCGGCGGCGTGAGCGCAGACAATCCGCTCGAATCCTATCTATAATTCGAAAAATCGGTTCGAATCTACCCGAGTCACGTTATTCGATCGTAAATCAAGCCGCAGAGTTCAAAGAATCAGAATTCCAACCCCCGATCTACGTACATACAATAATACCAGAGGGGAAAAAAGCCAGGAAAAGAAAAATTATTTGTATTGTATGCGTAGATAATATCGTTTTTTTTTTACAAATTAAGGTAAAATAGAAACCTATTTCAACAAATAGAAACCTATTTCAACTCAATAACTTGAGTTAAAATAAATCATTTTATTTGCTTACTATTTTATTATATTTAGTGTTATAACGTTTTCGGGAACATCTCTCTACTATCAGTAAAGTAAAGCTAGTTTCATACCCACTGGGCTACGAAGCGGCCCTCATATGAAACTGGGTATGAAACTGGCATATGAAATGATAGTGGGTATGAAACTGGCATACCGAGCGTTCTGAATTCGATTCCCGGTGAGATTATAATTAATCTATGTATGTGATTTACTCAAGTTTGAGTGTTTTGTGATGTGTTTTGCTTCTGTTATTGGGCTTTTTGGTCTGTTGAAGCGTAAAAAAATAATAACTTTGTATTATTGAGTTGGATTGTATTACTGATAATGCGAAGATGTTCTCTTAAATATTCTTACATTGAATGTTATAAAATATTCAACGTAAGAACGTTAAAATGTAGAATAAAACAAAATATTTCATTCAATTACAAATACTCTTTTACTCTGAATACAAACAAGTATCAAAAGTTTTTGTTATGAAACAATTAAACTGATGAATATAGAATCAAGTATGCTTTAAAGAATTTCTGTTTTTACTAAGTCATCTTTACAAGAAAGATATTTCTACTTCGAAGTACGATAAGTATTTTAGTACTTAAATATTGAAGAACAACAATTTAAGAATTAAGGGATCGGATATAGTTGTTAAAATATAATGGTTTGGTGTTTCAACAGGTGTTAGGCTATGCTGTATTTGAAACCTTTTTAGTGTATCATTGTGGCCCAATGGGTCGAATAAATTTAAAGAAAAATTTTGCAACGTGCAATAATGCTGCTCATGATATTTACCTTAGATAGGTTTTATAATAAAACATTTCTTTGAGTTCGAAAAGTGCAGAGCATTACAAGAAATTCTGGTAAATAAATGTGCGGACCGATGTAAAAGTACCAATGATGGACTGCCGAAATATCAGCCGGTAAGATTAAAATTTATTCTGAATGTAGCACCATGAGCAATGAAGAAGTTTATTTTTTAAGATTAATTATAAAAGTGTAAGCAAAATGAAACAAAAATGTGAAAGAATTATTAAAATATAAAGACAAATTAAAAAGTTATGCGACTTTAAATATGCGTTACAAAAATACTTTAATTTCATGCGACGCGCGAAGGCCCAGCTTATTGTATTTATTTAATCTATTTCTGTCATTTATTGGCAGCTTTAAATTTTTTTTACCTGGTTTATTAGTTTAAATATATATTTTAATTCAATAAAGTTGAATATATTATTACTATCTATAATGTTAAGGAGTAGCTTCTTGGTCTTGTGGTTAGGATTCTCGCCTCGTGATACAAAGGTCGCGGTTTCGAATCTCACTCTAGACCAGCAAGTTAATCCTATCTTCATAGCATAAGCGCTTAGCTTAGTTTGAAAATAGTAAGAATATTGATGTGACATGTATTCCTTGTTCGCATCTCTATTTTTTTTTAGAAAAAAAAAAGTTTTATCATCATGAAATTTCTCATTTTTTGATATTTAATTAAACCTATGTTCAATTCAATATTATTATAAGCTATTGATTTTTGAAATTAAAAATTGTTGATATTTTCTATAATAATGTCACCACAAAATAATTTTTCTGTTTTGAGAAGTAGGTAGATATGTAATATTTTAATTGTTCAATATTATGGATGGATGCCAAAAATTAAAAATTTGATTGAATATTCAAAATCTCTCTACATAAGTTTCATTCTTTTAAGGAGAAATCAAGATCCAGTAACTGTTTTTTTTTTTGAATATTCAACTTACTTTTCTTGCTTATTTATATTTATTTAAATCAGTGATTAAATTCATAAATTCACAAACAGATTTTTCGCTTTATCCTTTATAGGATTTTGTATTAACATTAAAATTTACATGTTTTTTCATTTATAAATAATTTACTTACTTCTCTATTAGATAACGAAATCGAGCGTAGTTTAACTGCCTCCATAAATAGACAAACTATTTGTTATTCATAACTGAATTGTTATTATAGCCATTCGGCGAGATAAATTACAGATCTGTGAGCCGTAAACAACGACAATACAAAATGTATTAAGTTTCGCTCACTGGCCGGTATATACAGAGGTGGCCAAAAATAATATATTCACACTTTTGTTGTCAGATGTCATCTCAGGAATTTAAATTTTATCGAATTATGGCAACGTTGTGTAGTTTGACGTGAAACGGAAGTATTTCAATATTATTGTGTTAAATGAAACGGATATTTTATACGAACCGTATATTTCACTGAATATCAAATCTTGAAGTTGAGGATGACGCTGGATAAGACTTCAGCGAAACGTCGGGATTTGGTTCTCAGTGAAATATACGGTTCATATAAAATATGCATTTCATATAAAACATAAATATGTCTAAAGACCGCTATAATATTTAATTTTTCATTTAAATATTGATATGCAAATGACAAAGGGGTGGAAATAATACAGAAAGTTTTATCACCGATTTAATAAAATCCAGGAAAACACAGCCAATATTATATGAGCAGTAGAAATATAAATAGCTCGTTGAAAATTGGCAAAAGCACTATATTTTCTGGCACAGTATTATAAAAGGATTTTCAATGATCCGAGTTAATGTACGAAAATTTGGCGAAGGTCCTGTCCCGTCAACAAAGATGATGAAATTTCTGGAGGAGAGATATCTTGGAGATAGCTTTGCAGAGGCTGGTGTTTCGGAGCTTCAGCAAATGGTGGAGCTCGAGTTACAGTCAAGCAGCTCGGCTTGATACCAACCCAGTTGAGCAGGAGATAACTTAACTACAGGAGTGATCTGGTTTCCTAGATTTTCTAGAAATATCTCCCGAACCCCTGGAAGCACTTTTCGAATAGATTCACCTGCTTGGTAATACCAGTGCACGGTTTTTATACTCTTTCAGCGTGGGGACGCATTTGAATCCATGGTTATTAACGGTCGGGCTGCCCAGCTTATTAATTACTGAAAAGAGTGGCATATAGTTATCGTTTGAGAACCAACCATTTTAAAGTTGTGTTATATTAGAGAATGAGTTATGGAAATACAGAAAAAATGACAGAAATAACAGAATAAAAAGAACAGAAAAACACGCTCTTTGGGAATGAGCACATTCATATAATTTCACTTCCAATAATTTCACTATCACTGAGATATGAGAACTTTCTTTAATAAGATAAAGAGATAATGGAGCACAATGGATAGACCAAAGATATTCAGATAAGTTTCTTCCACGCTTACCTAATTTAACATTTTTAAAATTTTATCAAACGGGTACACTTACCCTTATTATTATATTATATTTTATTTTATTTTACTTCTATGGTTAACACCTTTTACAAGAAAATAATAATATATTTAGGTAACAGTGCACATTATAAACGTAAATGTATATCAGCATGCATGATCTTTTACAAATGTATACATATACATACAGACATACATATAAAATTTATAAAACAGTATCCTTAAACAATTGTTGTATTGTAGTTTTTGATAATGTATAATGCATAATGCAATGAAAATTGTATAATACATATATAAAATGTGCCTTAAATATACGCAAGACGAACCTTTTTCTGCTCTGATCCAATTCCCTCTCACAAAAATAGGGTTTTGTTCAACTCATTATAATTTTATACTCTGCTACTTTCAAAATATTTTTACATTATTCTTTAGTATTCGTTGATAATCTGAAGGTGCTCTAAAAAATAATAAAAACTACTTTATACAAGTTTTTCATTTGTGTGTATATATTTGTTTTGGCCACCTTTGTAGAGCTGATTTGTTATCTGTGCCGTCATATGCGCACGGCACCTCTGCGTGGGCAATGTAGGATAAACTTCCGGCTTCCGGCTATTAATTTCGGTGGGAAATTCCACGGTAATGCAGTTTCCGCTTTTATGATGAATGCATCGCGCCTAGAGTTAGCTTACTTTAAAAAAAAGCTAAGTTACGAGCAAATGAATCTGGCATTTTTTGCTTTTTTATTGACCATAAAATTTATGTTCAGAATTTATATAGTTCCATTGTAATGAATCTATGTACATTGAAAAGTTTATTAATATTTATCATAGGTTCGCGTTGGAAATATTTCCTCCTTCTTTTACTTATTTTATATTCATTGGATACTTATTTTATATTCATTGGATAGTTTCCATAATGTTTCAGGTTCACTCTTGCTAGGTCCGTTTCTGATTATTATTTTTAAAATAATAAAGAACTACATTTCATTGAGTTTCATGTATGTAACGAATTATTTTCTGGTGGAACCAGCGTCAAATAGTCCTGAAAAGGGTTCTTACACTCCCGACGTTTCGAATACATAAAACTTATCATTCTCAAGGGCCTTCTATCTTGAATCCTACCCAAAACCGGATGAGTTAACTTGACAGTTCGGGGCAAGAGCCAGGATGAAAGTGAGTTAAAAATCTTAATTGGTGCTTAAAATTATTGATTTTAAATTGATTTATTTCTTTTATAACCGTCTTTGTGAACAAGTAATTACTTTGCTAATTGGATTTTCTATTAATGGTAGATTTCGTAGGTTAATTGTTAGAGGTAGGTTTTTCTATGATTTGCAGTATTTTTAAATGTTGATGCCAGTCAATGCCGGTCGCGCTAAGGATTATTACAATACGTATACGAAAAAGGTTTTAAAATTTTAATTTATATATATAAATTCAAAAAAAATTGATAGACGTGGTATTCTATCATGGGTAGAAATAGTGAACGTTGCATTGTGTAAAGTGATCAATTAAGCCAGCCGCACAATAGATCGTAAGCCCTATGAACACCCAAAGACTTCCATATCTACTTTTCCATAAATATAATATATAATTTCGTCTCTGTGAGACATCCATAATATATCTTTATTTTTAAATGTTATCTCTAAGATATTAGACCAGGTATTTGGGATTCTTATGGAATCGTTTCTACTATTCACTTCATTTTTATATACGGAAATAAACTACTGACTTCAGCCGTCTCCTGAAAACAAATAATATTAAAACTATTTTTAGAACATATATATGAACACGAAACACGTATCGTATCAATATTCTTACTATTTACTAACTATAAACGTGTGCCACACCAACAAGCTACCGTATTTATTTATTTGTATCTAGTTATATTTATTAATTACACCTAAATGCTTCGGAAAAACATTTCGATCGTGTAATTAATAAATATAAGTAGACACTAAGAAATAACATTTTTTTTAAAAATTATAATTTAAAAAAAGCAAATAATAATAATAAATCGTAAATATTTTTAATAATCTATTATTATGAATCTCTACATTGTAAATGTCAAATCCACCAATAATATACTTTATGACACTTGTTTAAGTAAGTTAATATTAGGGTTAGGTTTAATATCAAGAAACCACATTTCTTGGTAAATCAATGGCTGGGTTTATGGAGCTTCCAAGTTCCGCCTCACCACAACAAAGTTACAGCGGATACATTGATAACACTCTCCCGAAGGAATTTAATACAAATTAAGCGAACTGGTGCATACTACCTGGTACCAATTCCAGCAGTGAGGACTTTGTAGAGCTGTGTTAACACTTGTATTAGTACTTAGTCAATGTATGACATACCTGGGCACCCTCACTTATATGAAAATAACAATGTCTTATATAGCAAGCTTAACTACAAATCTATTATTTTTTCACAAAGTACGTGGTCTATATGAATAATCCTGATATATACACAAATAAGTAATGATCTTTAAATAAAAAATATTCACTTATTACCTCTGTGAGTTTATTAATATTTTTATATTTACTCCCTTTATATTCAACTCGTGGCGTCTGCTTGCCTGACAAAAAAACTTTGGATCAATTTTTAACCCTTTTCCCGTGATCCAATCGAGCTGAAACTTTGCAAGCGGACTCGTGGCGATGATTAAGAAGATTTATCTAATTTTCGTTAAAAAAAATTAATAAATATTTAGATTTTTCAAATTTTTAATGGTTTTAAGTTGTATGAAGATATTTCAACGCGTCTGGTAGACACGGAACCTGATTATTGTATAATTTTGGATTTTTGGATTTTTTTTATTACTCCTTTTCGTAACGTTGCTCGACCGAAGCCCAACGCGTAGGTTAAGCGCCAAACCAGTTTACCCTAGTAAATGAGAAAGGGAGTATAATAAAAACTTGTTTTTTATGGGTTACATTTTTTACTACTCAAGTTTCAAGAGTAACGGAATCTGTCATGAGCAGGTAACGTATTACACTGACTATATTCAAATATAGAATATTCACACTGATTAGGTGGAGATACTTACTTACTTAACGTCACGCCGTTTCTCCGTGCGGGTAGGCAAGGAGATAGAGCGCCATACTCTTCTTTCCTCACATACAACTCTCGCCTCATCCACATTCATACATCTTCGCATGCAAGATCGACGGTTTTTGAGGCTTCTAACGGGACCATCTTCCAGTAGCTGATTAATCTGGTCATGCTATGTCTTCCGCGGTCGCCCTCTGTTTCTGGCGTCGTCAACACTTGCATTATATATCTTTCTTACCATTATTTCCTCATTCATTCGCTCACCATGCTCAAACCACCTGAGCGACCCTTTTTAATTCTATGAATTATGCTAAGATTCCATTCATTTCTGGAGATACAAATGAATTGATTGGGTACTGACAAAATGAACTGAAGTTACTGGTAAAATGGTGTTTATAACAGGAATATTGAGAGAAAAAGAGAATTATTAATGAAAACAAAATTGTTAATCAAATTAATACCCAAGTTCAAATATCTTTTAAGTCCTAAATATTTAAAATTGTTCACTTTATTACTTTTACGCGCAATTTTTATCTGACTGATTTCAATGAGTCAGATTTTTGAACATGCGCTCTGTACATCAAACTGCTTTTAAATACCTACTTTTAAATCAACATTTAAAATAAAAAAAGAAGGTTGAGTCTAACCGAAACTAGTTGACAAATATATAGCACTAAAGTGGTTTAAAACATACTATTTAATTTATTCTTAAATTTCTTAAAATACAAATGCTTAGAGTTTGTAATGAGAAGTTTTGACGTAGTAAGTATATTATTTTTATACCAGAAATGACATAAATCTGTAGGTCTGCGGAATATTTCAATGTACAGTTTATACATAAGTTCCTTGGTTACTTATGGTTAAAACAAGGGTTTAAGCATCAGAATTATAAAGGATGGAGTAGAACCAGGAGGGAGCAAATAATTCACTTCTTCAATATTTCATTTCATACATGTTGTGGTGAATATTTCATGAAAACGGGACCAGATAAATCAGATTATCAAAGCTTAGAACCAAATAATGTATGGATTTATCGTGCCTACAAGGGACACATATGTATGTGTTAAACAAGAAAGGTTTAAGTAATTATATCTACCTGGAATTTTCATGTCGTATTAGGTATAGGAGTTCTTTGGACTGGTAGAAAAATTATGTAGTCCGCAAACTTGATGGAACGACAATATCAAGGAGGCCTGAACTCAGTAGTTGAGAGAGTTTATATCTGTATTACCCGTTATAAAATGTCATAATATATAAATCCTCTTCATTAATATTCATTTCAATTTAATTTATTTATATGTATAACATTTACAAAACAAACATATATATTCAAATATAACATATATGTAAAATCTTAATTAACATATATGATTTATTTCAAAGATGTGGGAGATTCCTGCTTCGGAAAATTATCTCAAATGAGGTAGTTTCAGTTATTAAGAATAAGCTAGTTCTTGTTGTTTTATGTCACTTTTTCCTTGTCTAATATTTGTGCCTTATCTTTATATAAAGTGATTAAAATGTCAAAGTGAATGAAGAAAAAGGGTATTAATTTTTATTGATAATCGTGACGTAATCAAATTGTTTTCATATTGGAAATCAGGATCCTAAACTAAATAATTGACGAATATTTTGAGTTTGTTCAAATCTTTCAGAACAGTGCTGGATTTATGTCACAGAGACATTATTAATCAATTAGTGTATATTATAGATATCTCACAGAGACGAAACTGTATTAATTATGGGAAAGTAGGTATAGAAGTCATTTGGGTGTAACAGGACTTATGACCTGTCTTTTGGTTGGCTTAAGTGATCACTTTACACAATTGTAACATTCGCCATTTCCACCCATGATAGAATATACCATGCTTATTCATTTTTTGGAAGTTGTATATATGTTCAAATTGCGTGAAGCTTTCATATATGAGTTGTAAGCGCCTTTTCCATGCGGCCTGTACAAAGCCATTTTTCATTCCCCTAAATCCCACAGATGTCGCTAATGAGAAAATCTACAATTGATTTTACGGAATTTAGGGAGCAATATCCTTTTATTATGTGTAATGAAATTCAT
>JADDOH010014478.1:0-64595 GCA_016648135.1 Agrypnia vestita | reverse complement strand
GATGTGTAACGATAGGCACATACTGTAATTCAAAAATTATATATACAATAAAAATAACCGCGGTTTTCTGCTCACCATCAGCTGTTTTTCATACTGTAATACCTACATTGTACGTACGTACAAGATATGAGACACGGTACCCCACATATGTATACAAACATTGTTTCAAAAAAGTTGTTTATCCAAGGAGATGTGGAAAGAACCTGATCTCAAGGATCACAATAAAGTGACCTGTTAGTTGAAGATAGAGAAGGATAATTCAAAAATAATTTGTCCGAAGATTTCTTGGACCAGTTACGTGCAACTTGTCTAGACCTTACAGCAAACAAATATTGTCAGTTCAGTGCAGTGATGGTAAAGTCAAGAAAATTGAAATGGCAGTGCATGTTTTCAGATATAATAACCAAGAGAGTGGATACCTAAGAATAAGATTCAAGGGAGACACGGAACTACTATCTAAGAGCTATTGGAAGCCAATCTTTATCATTTTCAACAGCAGCATCTGTCAGTCCACTGCTAGATATTTCCAGAAATCTCCACGTCCTTCTCCAATCCCTTTAGCTCCGATAATTTATTGTTTTGATTAGTAGCCAATGAAACTTTAGACGTCCCTTTAGTCATAACGCGGACCATCAGATAGTCTCTCACAAAAAGCCACTACTTTAAATTTCGATTAATAAAATAATTGTGCGAATATACCCTACGTGAGTATTTCATTTTAAACCCTGTGCCTCTCATGTTTGCTTACCACACATATTAAACACCTAAAACATACATGAACATCTGAAAATTCTGTTGATGACCATCACTGTATTCACCATCTCTGCTGTATACCGTTTGTATATAAACAATATTATGACGTTATTCTCAAAACAGCGAAAAATATTTTTAATAATTTCTGTAAAATTAAAAATGTGCTTAAGTTAAACCGAATCAAATAGAACAACTTAGAATAGGCTGATTTGAGCTGCTGTTAAAATTTCTGATATAGAGATATCGCCTTTACAGTATGAAAATAGAGGAATTCAAAGTTTGTATATGTGGGCATTATATTAATCTGCTCTCACTGAAACTCAAAGCGAAGTTTCTACCCCATCAAGATCAAACTAGGGCGATCTAGATACGGCCTTTGTTGCAGGGCCAAGGTATGGAATGGTCGAGTTCCATTGTCAGGAGCAGCATGGACGTTCTAACTACTACTGTTTTAAAAATCAATATATAGACAAAGCGTCGTCGGAGAGAATCTTCACTTCATTTTTGTTGTACTGAGCAACCAGCGATCTTCACTTTAGATACTATGGCGTGAAACTGTTTGGTGGTACAAAAGCTTTAAAATTAGGTAGTGCCCTTTTTCTCCAAAATTTTAGTTTATCTGATAATGCCTTTATTTTTGCAGCCTTCAACACTTGACTCACACATTTTCTTTGTCATCTTCTCCTCGCTTCCACATGACCAAACCATCACAGCGAGCCTTTCTACATTC
This sequence comes from Agrypnia vestita, assembly GCA_016648135.1. Lineage (NCBI taxonomy): Eukaryota > Metazoa > Arthropoda > Insecta > Trichoptera > Phryganeidae > Agrypnia > Agrypnia vestita. The sequence continues at coordinate 63,112 of JADDOH010014478.1, read as the reverse complement.
AATCTACTTCACCACAGCCAGCATTTCTTTAATTTCTAATTCGTTCATTCCTTACTCTATTAAACACAGATTTTCCACACAAATCATAAAACGTATGATGAAAAATAATTATATAAATAAACGTTGTGTTTTGACATTTTTGCTTTGTTAATTAGTTATTGGGAAGGTAATATATATCAATGGGATTGTTAGAGATTTGGATAAAATTGTTAGAGATTTAAATAGTATGGTTACAATAAAAATGTTACAAATAAGTCGAGGTTAAAAAACTAAATGCACGTAAACCGCTCTGCGGTCAAAGAAGGAATGAATGAGTGTGAAGTCGACACACAATGAGTGTGCACTGACTCTGTTTTCTCCGTTCTTGGTCCCGCTTGTCGAGTATGTTGATAAGGCCCCCGATTGGTCGCGCTACGACGACACGTATTTTGCACGCACTCCTGTGATTGGTCACGGAATCACCAAAGCTTTTGAAGTGATTTACTTTGCGTATGATATTAAGGCTAAATTTGCTTTGGACGTGAGTTATACTGAGTTATACTTATAATAGGACAAATTATCCTATAAAATATATATTTAAAAAAGACAGTACAAGAGGCGGCGACGGTATGACTTCAGAAAAAAACAAAAATACTTCAAAAATTGTTTGATGTACCTAAAAACGGACTGAAAATCTTCGACAGCCTACCTAAAATAATTCAAAACACAGTGAACATAAAAGAGTTGAAACTGTATGCATGTTAATATCACGATATTAATGGTCCCAACGTATGCTGTAGAATCTGCAAAAAATCGATTTTCGTTTTACTATTTTAAATCATCCGATTTACTCTATATTTTCGGATAATGTTAAAAAATTGTTAACCTTTCCTTTAGTGTAAGCTTTGTTTGACACGAAAATTAAATTAAAATTTTTTCGAAAATATAGAGTTAATTTAATGTTTTAATAAAGTAAATTGGAAAAAGATTTTTTGAAGATTCGACAGTATTTTTATTTCTATTTTTTAATTATTTATTAGAGACACTAACAGGATAATAGGTACATGATACTCTGATAATAAAACATTATAAGTAAAGACGATGCCTATTATCTCAACTACAAGTGTCTTCGACACGCTCTAGCAACATGTATATTTGCATTTAAGTATATTTTACATGAACATTTATGTGTATTGTATATTTAGTGTTTGAATGTACAGTATTCGTAGGGATCGTCGATATGTTTTTAATGTGAATCATATATTAGCCCATATAACATAAAATACGTAAATAAATAAACAGTGATATAAAAAATAAATGAAATACCACAGTTCAAAAAAGAACGGAAATAGCACCTATTTAGACAATCATACAACAACTTATAGAATCAGACTGTTACAATAGTACCAGATGTTTTCCACTTCAAGTATGCCCTCCACAAAAATGCCAAATTTTTCCTGGCCCTCACAACTACAGTTTTTACCAACAATTCAATTTTTTTGAATGTCAACCAATTTATACATATAGCCAAACAGTATATAGTATATAAGCATCTCTAGCCTGTAAGTTTTATAAAATAATTTGAAGGTGTAAAGCAACCTTGAGGTGAGTTCTTACAAAATAGCGTTAGTTAAATTATCCAAATATTATTATTATCAAAATTTTCCAATTCTGATTGTTTGTCATCCAATATTTAGCCAACTTTGTGTAAACAGGCCTATTACTTGAAAATTGAGGAATATAGTTTGCTACTTGGCAATCTCTGGAGTAATGACGTTTTTGATTGACATTCGAAAATCGCTTTTATGACATTCCACAGATTGTGGGCGTTGATAAGACAAACCAGTTCCACCAAAATAATTTAAATCATGTCATTTTTGAAATTTCCAATTTAATCATACTTAAAAAAATCATTATATATCGAACAAACAAACCATCGATAGGCAGTCTATTGAACTTCATAAACGATTATAAAATATTGTCATATTTTTTTACTGTTCAGAGTTTTGCCGTTTGTATATACAAAAATAAATGGTTTTTGCGTTCATTAGTATATTTTTATGGATTTGTATGATTTGTATATTTATGGGTTAAATTCGTGTTTTTTCGGAATGCATTCGTGGAATTCATACCACAATGCAGAAAACCACTAATCTAGACCGCACACACACACAGTGGCAAGGAGTGCCACATAGGCAAATCGGGGCACGAGCAAGACACGCGTAGATGGCAGATCATTGCACCACCAGGACGATTTCTTCACACTCACACGGAAGACTCCTTTGTTCGTAAATTATATGAAAAGAGGCCTAGGCGAGCATGTCAGTCCTTCGTAGACCTCCGGTGGGTGGCCGGAGACTATGGTCCTTAGAATATCTATCATTGTCTTTAATCATAGTCATGTATATTTTGTACTTGTTTTATCGAGATAATAAATCATCAAATATTCTACGCCTTTGGAGCTTTTTCGTCGCATGACGGTGGTGACCCGAAAAAGGAACTGCTCCAAACCATCTTCAAACCACCTAATAAAACCTATATAAAAGTATATTCGTAAAAGAGGCTGACCAGCCTGCCAACCACATCTCAATCTAGCCATTACAATCATACATCACACACTTTCTCTCATATAAGTGGCCATATTTGACATCATGATACCAAGTATAGAAACCACCGTCCAGAAGTGACGTCTTTGATAAGTTAGCCGCGTAGTCAGAAAGCCAGAATGCTAAATTTTTTATGGCGGAGTGTCTGATCCTTTAAATGCTGTCATTAAAAAAATTGGCATCATCGCTCAGTTTGTTATAAAGTTGCTAACTGCGCACTATGGTGTGCCTATTCGTTACATCCATTCTACATTTTGGGACATGCAATAATAGGGATTACGTAAATATTTATTTGGTAAGTCTATTTACTCCCAGCTATGTCAAATTTACACGGGGAGCAAAAAAAAACACTAAGGCCCTTAGCACAAGATTCCCTAAAACAGAACCTTCAAAAGGCCTACATTAATTAACACCTGTGGACTAACTGCAGAAGACCTGCTTAACTGGAGGGCAATGATAACAAATGAAAAATAAGAACAAACAAACAAAAGAAGAAAACAGGCGCCAGCCGCTTCAGAACTTGTAGATTCAGGATTCAAACTTTCAGTCAGCGGAGGACCTACAATTATGAGAGGCAACCGACGATGATGATGATACATCAATTATAACTCCATCTGGCGTAAAGATGACATACTTTAACCTACAGATTGATAATATATCTTTTTTTTTATATATCTATTAATTTTTTGATATTTATTACATTATACATATGCCAAACTGCACAGCAGTTTTACGGCATGGTTCAATATTTGACAATAATTTTTATTTTATAAAGAATATAGTAGGTCATTATTGAGTGTTGCATGTTTTTTTACAAGTAATACATGATATGTAATTATAAATTAATGTAAGATTAGGTACATAGCTTTAATATATATTCTTTTAGTTTGTATTTTTTGAAGCCAATTGAGTTTTTTTGTCTTGCATCATCTGAAAACCTATAATGGGTGAATCCAAGGGCCTAAGCTATTTACATCTTTAATATTGTCAGGGCTCGTAGCTGAGGGAAGTCAATGAAGATACTGGAAATGTATTAGCGATTTATTAATTAACGATTTATTAATTTATGATTTGGCGCTTTTCTCTAAATCACACTATATCCTTATTTATCACTCGTCTATGCCCACATTATTATCGTTGGGTAACACTTTATTTATTACTTGCTAGAATATTCCATTCAAACTATCACACATTACTTAAATCGCCAGTTAGGTACTACCCCGACTATTTCGCTTGATATCTATTGCTCCGACTGCCCATCTCGGCCGTCATTCCGCAGCGTACTTCGCACCGATAGAAATGTCAAAAACAAACTTCCGCGCCGCGGCACAATTGATCGGTATTTATACTGAAACCCTGGTTTTATCGAACTCTCTGGAAGATTATTTTCTTTTTTAGTGTTTAGGAGAAGGTTCCAGGCGTTTCCCGAATATTTTAAATAACTCTAAATTGCTATTAGCCGTACTAGATCCTTCAATATTTTGACCCAAATATTTGATCCAAATATTTTGTCATATAACAAGGGATTCGGATAGTGTTCTATTCTTTCTGCTATTTCGTTAAAATATTTTCTTAAAATATTTCGTTAAAATCTTTCTGCCATTTCGTTAAAATATTTTCTTATTCACCTCTTTTAACTATTAGAAAAACCAAGTAAATAGCTTCTACGAGGTTCTATAAATAATTTACATTTTATAATGAGAAATTGCAATTTGCAGTCCGTCCGACTAGCAAGGGGAAATATATTACATATATATTGCGATGAGCACATTCTATTTCAAAATTTCCCATGAAAAATTCTCATTCATACTCGTTCACGGGGTTGGGGCTGAGTTAGGAGTACCTCCCTTCCTTATTATTTCATCCCTTCAGAAAAGTTTTGGTTGCAGCACACAATGGAGAGTGATTAGGAAGACCTGGGGCGGTACGAACAGTGCGTCCCGTGTACTACCCCCAGAATTTAGGGGTTGTGGCTTGTTCCTCGTGGTTTATTTGTTCTTTACTCATCCGTAACAAGCTTAAAACACAATGTTTTCGTCTTTGTTGTTTTTTTAATTAAACACGAATTTTAAGAATAATAAACGTGCACTCGCATTTCAAGATTTTTGAAATTATTACGGGTATTATTATTATTTAGGAAAATCCAGTTTCATGACTTAATTATAATTCATTTTTATAAGACTATTTTAAATATTTATTTATCTTTGGATATTACTACTCAACTAGCTTTTGGTCATAGATGGTAGAGATCTGGGGACCGTACCTTGGAGGCCCCAAGTTCATCTATTGGTGGATAACTTAGAGATTCATTTGATTTGACTATTTTAAGTCTGTTCGTTGAGTGGCTTTTTACCCTTTTGAAGCTGTGTGGTCAATTCCGTTTTCTTTTGGTTCTGGTACGAGTTGTTCGTGGGATAAACTGTCGAGTACTTTCTTCGAATCGATGAAGATACCTGTGCAATTACTTGATTTGTTCAATTTAATTTGTATAATGGTGGATGATTTGCGGTTATGTCTTGTTTGCATACCTCCCCGGTGAACCCGAATGGATTCTCATGTATTGTAGAATTAATTTTGTGATTGAATTTGGTTTCTTTTGACTGCTTATTCAAAAAAATTTGATATATTAGATGAATAGTATTTAAATTGTTTGTTAAATTAGATTACACTACCAATATGATTGTAGGTGATTATCCCTCACCACACACAAGAATCTTTAGTCTTTTTTTTGGTGAGTTTTAACAAAAAAATCCATGTTTTTCTGTATATATTTTTTCTACTCGACTTGGAAACGGTTTTTTTTAAACGCTGTACCATGATGCACGCATTCTATTTAAAATTCTTTGATTAAAAGAAATGTTTTAACTTAAAATCGCTACTTTTCTTCAAAAAACACAAAAAATGCTGAAAACTAAATAAGCAAGAGAAAACATATTAAAATCATATCTCACCTCTTACACGAGCTGAGAGTGACCAAAAAAATTGTACGTATGTACCATAGTTAGTGATGGGATAAACCAAAATTCATAAAAAAAAAGTTTTTGGACAGCCCTATTTTTGTTTTAGAAATATGAGCGTGATATTGGCGTTGTGTATACTATAGACTTCGAAACGAATGAATATCTCCATTCTTCAGGAACTCCCCCTGAAGACAGGTTCCCCATAGCATACAGAAAAATAAATCTCGTTCCACACATATGGAAATAAAAACACTTTTTTTTTTCAATCAAGATGAATTATGTAAGTTTCACAGATACGAAGCTATTTATATAAATAAATAAAACGTGTATGGAAGTCTTTTATACGATGGTCCAGGGCTTACAACCTGCGTGAGCCAGCTTAAATGATCACTACACAATGCAACGTTCACTAATTCCATCGTAAGAACATCCACACATTATTAATTTTTTTAGAGTGGAGGAGGGCCGAATCAATACTTTATAATTATTATTTAATATTTAACCCCTGTTTTTAAGTCAAATTTATGATTATTTTCTATAATGTGGTTTGCGAATTCAGAAAAATTGTTGTTGTTAAGACACTTCATATGTTATTTGATTCTTGTATTGAAATTTCGAGGTGTCCTTCCAATGTAATGTGATGGACACGAGCTACATGTTAATTGGTAGATTCCTGAGTTGTATAATATATTATTTTTATCTTTTTGTAAATAAGTATTCTTCCTTTGTTATTATTTGTAGAAAAAGCTATGTCATAATGTTGTTTTTAGTATAAAAAGCTCAGTTATAATGTCTAACCTCAAAGTTAATGCTTTAAATATTAAAAATATTAATAAAACCATTTCTAATTTATAGAAATTAACTTTCTATACACCACTTTTTTATTGAAATAATTCAAAACCAATGGCTTATTCATCAGGTTGAATTTTTTTTCAATAAAAAAGTGGTGTATACATAAATTATAATTATGTCACCACAAAATAATTTTGCTGTGTTTGAAGAAGAAAACCATTTCTTATAAAGCTCTTTAAGCTCTTATTAAATATTAAGCTCTGTTTTAATCTCTGTTATGATGTTATCATTAGCATGAAAAGCTCTTTTAAATGTCTTACCACATAGTTAATGCTTTAAATATTAAAAATATTAATAAAACCATTTCTCATTTTGAAAATTCCATTTTTTTACTCCCTTGATACTAACTCGTGGCGTCTGCTTGTCTTCTTGTCTGACGAAAAAACTTTAGATCCATTTTAAACCCTCTTCCCGTGATCCAATCTAGGTGAAACTTTGCAAACATACTCGTGGCAACGATCAAAAAGATCTGTCAAATTTTCGTTAAAAAAAAATAATAAATTTTTGGATTTATCAAATTTTGAATGTTTTTTTCGTACAACTCATTAAGTTTTTTTATCACTCATAGAAATTTTTTATTACTCACTTTCGTAGCGTCGCCCGACCGAAGCCCAACGCGTAGGTTAAGCGAAAAAAAATGTTTCAACTAGTAAATGAGAAAAGGAGTATAATAAAAACTTGGTTTTTATGGGTTAGTTTTTTTAATGTATTTTCGCCAATCGAAAATTGTTGTTCTTTTGAAATTTTAATAACGATTTTTTTCGTTTGTTACAGGTGAGTGGAGTCATATTAAAACCAGATTCTTCAGAGAGCAAGAGCCGGGTATTGTATTAACAATAATTGCGTCCTCGGTTTCTGCAGCAGTCGGCGGACAGGTGCCCCGCGATGGTCTCAAAATATATTCGGAAATTAATTTCTCTTCCCGACACAATACCGTCTTCCGGGGTGGGCACTCAGATTTAATTTATTTCATGTTCGGCGCACCTGGCGGAATATTTTCGATTCGGAATAATTAAAATGGATAATTCTTTGATCAAAATAGAATAGAGCCTCTCCCGCCTTTGTAGGCTGCGACACAAGCGGCTTATCGGGCGAGCCATCCCTGGTTGATGGGGCGCCAGACCGTTCCATCCCCCGACGCGGGGACAAACTGATCAACGTCCTTTTAGCGGGTTGAAACTATTTTATAATAAGGTATTTTCCAGTAAAATTGAGTACCTCTAAAAGTTTATTTCACTTTAAGGTTACCAACCTTTTATTTTATTTTTTTACCGAATCACAAACAGTAAAAAGCGTACAACATAAAATATTACATTTAAATTACACCGAGTTTAGATATTTTAGGATACTAAAATAATACAAATCAAAGAACAGAAAGACAAAACAACCACAAAATTTATCATCAAAAAAACTGTGAGATTAATCAACTGATTTCACAAGCTTGGTAAAAGTCTTCTTTTATTTATCAAAACTATCATGAAACATGTGAAATATAACGATATCATTATTTTCTATTTTACCACGCTTCGTCTGTTTATCTGTTTATCTGGATTGAAACTTATATTCGATATTCTACCCGCTTTCCAATATCCAACGATGAATCATTTATCAGATTGGCTAATTAACAATTAATCCATCGTAATTAATTAATTAAAGTTTGATATGGGAATTCAGTTATGAGCTCACCGAAAAAAAATGGCGCTATTTTAATACTGAAGTGATTTTATATACACAGAGTAATACTAAAACTAAAACGCATAAAATTATATTACACAAAAAACATATTTTTTTAACACACTTATATTTAAACGGACTAAAAAGTAAAAAAATAAATTTTCTGACAATTTTTTTTTGCTTTACTCTCCAAATAAAAGCGTGAGCGCTTTCCCTCCAAATATATCAATATCGCAAGCCCATCTTGTGTCATTATTTGAACCATTTTAAGAATAGAACCTAAGTATGTTACTTTCAGTCATTCGAGACCAGATCCAAGTTGCAAATATTGTTTGTCATTTTGCCAACTTCAAAGCGGTATCATTTCCAAGAAACAATGGTCTAAAAATATGAATAGAAGAGGTGTCCTAATAAATTTGGTGAACATCCAACGCGATGAGTGTAACAGAAGAACAGGGCTAAAGGTATGAGAAAACGGGATTCTGTACGTAAAATGGTCCTACAGAGGATAGAATTCGGGAAAGACTTGCATATATCCTGCGGTGGAAGAAGTATAATTATTACAATTTATAATAATCTATAATTTATTACAAATGTAGGAAATTTAGCACACAAACCCTCCTTTTCTCAGGAAAACAAGATAAGAATTTTATTCATATTTTTAATGTATAAAGCATTGACTTTGTTGTTAGACATTATAACAGAGAGTTAGTCAAATTAATATAAACCACTACCAGATTTTAGGTCTACCGATTTCCGGACGTACCCGTCAGAACCAACACTACACTACTATGTTCACAAACTATACACCACAGCCATAGTATTGTTAACTTTTCACCAATATTTATCACATGCGTGTTAATCTTGTCAAGGACAAGCATGCACTAACTTGCCTACAAAACGATCAGGAATCTACGAGGGAGAGAGAGTGAGAGGGGGCGGGGTCTAATGACCCGGACCTAAACGTTGAGTGATTCTAGTTCATTTACCTATCGGCCTCGGCATCCAATAGGATGCCGGCGTTTAATGAACGGCCTAGGCATCCAATTACCTGTCCTTGTTTGATCCCATTTAGCAGCAACATTGCTTGACCTACCTACCTAAATTATTTTGTTGATTTGACACTTTTGCAACATAGTACTGGGTCAAGTATGCGTGACGTTGAAATCATTTCACGTCAGATGAATCATTTCTACACTTCTATGTGATTAATTAGATTACTATCTCATGGTCTGTTTTAGCCTTAACAAATAAAGATAAAAAATTTAAATTAAATATTTTCATTCTACAGCCTGTCCAATGAACTCACACTAACTCTTGGTTATAATACAAAATAAAATAACTTTTAGACTTTAAGAAGTGTTACGATCCGGTGACGTCTGACCGTTCTGCTCCCGCACCCTTCTCATGCGAGGGGTGAAAAATCCAAATGAGTTTTCTTGAATGTATTTTAATGAAAAATTCATGTAGGCTGTGTGCTGGGTCCTCTGCCCGTCGGAAGCTGAACAGGTAGCCACTGCTTAATACGATTGGGCTAGTCATTGTTCATGTGACGTCACTATAACATTCATCAACTCTTTATATTATAGACGGTAGGGTGGAGCCACGATGAATGTCATTTCAATGTTATCTTTTCAGTCTCTGAGTAACGTATAAAAGAGTTCAAAAAATGTAGTGTTAAACTTATATAACAACTTACGTAGCAAAACGAAAACAATATAAAAAAGTAACCCATAAAAACCAAGTTTTTATTATACTCCCTTTCTTTGTAAAATATAACAACAATTAAAGACGAATTAAAACATATAACACAACACTAAACTTACAGTAATTTAATATATTTCTAAAATGTTAGATGTTTTGAGCTTTGATAAGACACTCCATGCTTTGAAGATTAAATTCTAAAAACATTTGTCAGTCAATTTAGATTTTCGACATTCGTAGTGAAGTACCTATTATGTATACCGACGGAGTAATTCAAATTTAGAAAATATTCCGCGACGTTATCGGGCCGCCGGCCGTTGCTAATCAAGCTTTTCTAATGTTTCCAATTTGAAAAAACCAATAAAATTTCTAAAAATCAGAAATTATACTGTAATTATTAATTTTTTTTAAGGAAAATGATAGATCTTTTTGATCGTCGCCACGAGTCTACTTGCCAAGTTTCAGCTCGATTGGATTACGGGAAAAGGGTCAAAAATCGATCCAAAGTTTTTGCTTCCGGCAAGCAAGCAGACCCCACGAGTTAATATAAAGGGAGTAAAAAGAAGTTTACTTAAAATAGCACTTTTCCGGCATTGACCGTAAGAATAAGATTGATTTCATCTTAGTATTTCAGGAAGGAGTGTTTTAATATTTACTATCTACTATTAGATTACATTTCGAATTTGATGATTTCTTCTGTCAAGGGGTTTTAAGGGTGGCCAATTGTCCTCTTGATTCCCTTCGGATGACTGCTCTCGTCCAGTGATTGTCCGGCCTCCGAGTGATGCGACCAATCTCTTGTCATCTCATATTCCCGAGAAATTCTAACTATTTAAGTACATACTCAATATATTTTTTTACTTCTTTCTCAGGACCAATATTAATGGCATTATAATTTTTTTAAATATTTAAATAACCGCCATTTCGAAACAAGATGGCGGATCAAGCTGACTAACAAATATAGCCTAGATATTAGCAAGATTGGAAAAGTTTAATCGAAATCTGATTAGAATTATTGAAGTTATCCTATATACAAAATCCGTTACATGCCATATGAATATCGATTAACTTTTAATCAGAAGTGTTTTCAAGCTCTCTTGGTCTTAATCGGAGAAAGTAAATTAAAATTGTCACGGATATGGAAAGCAAATTAAATACTTGAATTTAATTATCGATAAACTAACTATTATGTCCCGGTCTTACGAGTATGATTGTGATAATATTTCTTCAGGTCTCAAAAAATCACTCCCTTTATTTGTCTAAAGAAACGTAATAACAGCTAGAGCGACCGTGGGAATCTGACATGTGTCATTCTGTTTACACCCCATTTATCTCTCAACTGAGCCAAAGATGTCGACAGTATTAACCCCATTCGTTGGTTATCGATGACGACATCACATTTCGAATCAGTTACCGACTGAATGAGGATATTTTGTAACAACCAATAAAAAGGCATAAAAATGAGCCCACGCGAAACGAAATCTGTCAAATTACTCATAACTACTAATATTATATTAACTAAATTAAATCACTAGACACTAATTTCATTCGAGCACTTTTCTTTAATTCACACTAATTATCACTAGAATATTCTTTTTTAATTCGCTGTACTTTTGTCTATAGCGAGGTCATTTCGCTCAGGTTCGCACTAGTTCACTCTAGTATGCACGTAAGAACCTTTATCACTTGTCTCTGGTCAAACGCGCACGGGTTTGCCCTTCTATAGTCGTATATCGCTTGTCAAAACAACTCTGATACTATGGTTCGCAGTGGCCTGGTCTTCTTTTTTATAGACAATGTCGCTTCACGATGCTTCCAGAATCCAGTGGACCATCCCACACCCCTCTAGCAATTTCCAATTCACTGTTAAAGGTGTAGAGTGCTGTAAAATCTTCGATTATATACAATCTTTCCACTAATACCATCTCATGACAAAATTTCCATCGAAATGTACTTAAAACGAAAGTCAAGATTTGCAGAAACCTCTCACACGAAGACTTAACATAAACATTGCTTAACTACATTATGAAGTTGTACTTAAAGATAACAGTTATTATAACGCTACACCATTTGCTGGTTATTAATTTTGTATTTCCATAGATATGAATCAATATCACCATCTTTGAATGGAATGACCTAAAACAAATCATATTGCCTTATCAGAATGTATAGAAATGTTTTACCAAAGCTTTCTGCTAATGGCTAGTATACTTCCCTTTCCGGTAGACCAAAAGGTCGTACGCTGGGAAGTTTGGGGTGGATGGGAGGGGCTGGTCGGCTAAACCGAGAGACCCTCAGACTGTCCTCGTGAGAGCCTCTTTGAGTGCCTCTACGTAAATATTTTAAAAATGTTTTCTTAACCGATCGAAAAAAGAACTAAAAGCTTAATTTGTATTTTATCTAATTACTAACTGGTCATACCCGGTGTTGCACGGGTTAAGGATTAAGTAAAAAAAAAGTTTGAGAGGGAAAACAAAGGTTTCCCTGTTCTCTAAAAAAACAATGTTTCCATTTAATGTTAACATAAGTTATTGTAACATAAATGTAATACTTAGATATATGGTATCGTAGACTTTTTTGTAGATATTAATGTCCTTTATAAAACTGTGGTACATCACTTTGCTCTATTGTCAAAAATTTCCGCAGCGTAAGCGATATAAGGTTTTTTGATATGTTTTTCACACGTTGGGTTACATTAATGAAGTTTTCATACGGGTCCCTAACGTTTTTGAAAATATTCTATAGCCTGTGTTCATCAGAGATAATGTAGGTTTCTAAATGTGAAAGAATTTTTCAAATCGGTCCAATAGCTTCGGAGCCTATTCAATTCAAACACACAATCAAACATTTCCTCTTTATAATATTAGTATAGAAGTATAGATATTTATTATTTTCTACAATGAAATGAAAGTAGCGGAGGCAAATTGTAAAGATTAAATGGCTACCTTTAATTTACTGATGTGATGTCAGTAATCGAAAACTGGGATAACTGATTCAAAGATATTATTATTTGAAATAGAGAATAGACACACTGAGAAGTTTTGTATCAAAAGTTACCAAATCCGATTGAGATAATGACCGAATTCAAATATAGGAAAAGAAAAAATAAAATTTATTAACAAATTCATTATTAAATCTGATAAATGATTCATATATTGTCATGTGTATAAAATTTCAGCTCGATTCGACATTGGGAAGTGAGTGAAATATCGATTATAAGCGTAGTAAAAATACTTAAATCTGTCAAAGTTCTATAGATTTAGGACATTTCAGATTTAATGTGGGTAAGTATTTTTCAAAATTTTTCTCCTTGTATTTTACTTATAACTTAGGCACGTTACTGCTCAAAACAAAATCAATACATAATTTAGAAAAAGGCGAAGTTTAGAAAAAATTATGAGTGATTGTGAGTAAATAAATCGGTCAAATTTCTAAAAATCTCATCATTAAACTAAAATGCATCATCGTTATCTAACTAGTAATAAATTTTCTGAATTCGCGTATCATATCATGGATAATAATCATTATTTTCACTCAAGTACCAATAAAACTCCATTCCATCACGCGTTTAGGTAATAAAAATAATAGTTTTGAAATTTGAGAAATAAAAAGATATTTGAACTTGGGTATAAATTTTTTTTTTTTTTTTTAATAGAGATGCAAACACGGAATACATGTCACATCAATATTCTTACTATTTTCAAACTAAGCTAAATGCTTGTGCTATGAAAATAGGACTAACTTGCTGGTCTGGAGTGAGATTCGAACCCGCGACCTTTGAATCACGAGGCGAGAGTCCTAACCACAAGACCAACATGCTACTCGTATCGTATTAGTAATATATTTATTTATCACAATTTAATTAGACAAAATTAATATTCTTAACTGTTACTCAACATTTTCGTATTTCAGTGTTAATTTTAGTGAAATTTAGAATATATTAAAATAAATCAGAATAAATGTGGGACAATCCAATTATGTATTTATTGGGAAAAAGTCAGAATCCAATGAATCTTTCAGTATACAAAAGGCAACAGAAATGATAAATTTACTTTACTTTATTCCGGACGTAATGCATAAGATAATAACTAAGAGCAAAAATAGTTAATGTACAATCAGAAGATTGTACATTTGCTTTATTTCTAGTTGAAATGATCCAATAAAAAGATTTTTTGTCTTGGCTAAATACAAGATTTGATGCAACGAAATGCACGCACCCATACGAAGTAAATATTTTCACATCACTCACCAACATCAATTCTTTTTTTCTTTGAAAATAGTGTTATGAAAATTGCAAACGGTGTTATGAAAACTGCGCACGCTGCTATTAACAAAATGCTGTTATGAAAATTGCATACGCTCCGAGCGCTGTTGTTTATTTTCCATTTGCTGATGTATTTTTCATAATACAATATAATTGTGTTCATATTATACTGTGTAATTATGGTGATTGAATTACGTGCTTGTTTTGTTTTCCCATTTTTATACCAGGAATTTCAGTTTGGCACGTGGGTACTGATGTGGGTGCTTCATATTTTTTATCCGTTGATGGAAATTCTCGTTTGTATTATATACCTTGAGTTAGAACATGTTCCAACTCAAGGTATACAACACAACACGTGTTTTTTTATATGTATTCTAATGAAATATAACTTATAACGCGCGTACATCATTTTATTTTTGCTTACAACGAATGTTGTGAATATTGCATTTTTGAAAACACTTTAAATTTGTATAATTTTTTTTAATATAAATTAATGGCGTTTCACTCAATAAGAGAACTTCTAAACTTTTATTAATTATTAGACAGCACTATATAAAGTAAGAGAAACTCAGTTTGCTATCTTCGTATAGTGTGAAAAGTCAACAAAGCTTTAAATAAATTGACAAAATGTTTAAAATATGTTTTATTTTACTTTGTAATACATACACACATACACAATATGAGTTATTAGATTACTACTATAATTTCGAGATGAGCAGTCCGTCTCATCATCAGGTATAGATAATAACTAGCTTAAATACAAAATTTATCAATCTAATCGAGTAGGTCAGAGGGGCGCGCGGTGGGGAAGGTATTTTTTCCCCGAACAGCTCTAGGAGTGGTGAAGTGGACTGAAATGTGATATTATTTATTAATATATTTCTAGAATTCAAATTCACATTTCACTACACTAGCATGTCAATATCGCTACACACCACACCCATTGTATTATTTACACACCAACATCTTCACAAAAAAACTCTTCATATGCGTGTTACTCTAACTATTGCTTGCCCAACGTAACTTGGCGTGCGGCTAATTTTGAACTAAAACCCGCCCCGCCCGCACCCGGCGGTAACCCCTCGCCCTGTCATTCAGTTCATTCTCGTCTTTGAGCGCGAGCTGTGACATCTTGATTACCAATATACACTGAATTATTATGTCCAAAACATCCTAAACAGTCCGGGATGGTGCAAGAACAATTGCCAATGAAGTATTAAAGTTTTTCGAAGCTGAAAAAGCGAATAATGGACGGATATTACCGTCTAACAGTTTGACAGATAGAACGGCCGCCATTACTGCATGGTTTCTTTAGTGCTGCCCGACCAAATTTCTGTATTCAATACGACACCGGTCACCGGACATTCTGTACATTATGTATTGTGTAATAAATTTACACCCTGACAACTTCTGTTACGCGACAGCGATGCCCTCCCTCGCACGCCAAGTTATAGTGGTACATTTATAGTAGCCAACATGTACTAAGTTTATTGTAAAAAGGCATAATACTTTAAATATTAATAATTTTATAAATAAAGTGAACTGACTAGCATTAAAATCGAACTTTAAATTATGATGGGCCGCCACTGATTGGGAGACCCCTGTAACTATGGCAGGGAAGCCGATACGGGGTGGTGCCGGTCTCCTTGTCCCGTGCCCTCGGGACCACCAGCTGGATCCGCTCCGGGAGTGGGTGGGACGAGAGGGTTCTAATCTCTTATTAATGGAATAAACATAGTTTGAATATTCAATTAACTTTCCTGCGAACCGAATACCTGACAAAATATTACTTCTGCAAAGTTTCTGGTTGCGGTTTGTACTGCAGGGCTTTTACCAGGGCGGGTACTAGCGGCCATTTGAGCTGTTCTCGATGGCGAAACATAAATTGTTTGGCAATTTAAATTGAAAACAAATCTTCTTCTTCAAATATATATAAAAATCGGGTGTTTATACATTAATTTGTAATGATTATGATTATTTTTATATAGGAAAAACGTGTAGAAATTTTGAAATTAGAGTTAAGGAACACTTAAGGTGTTTAAATAGTAATAATTATTCCGAATTTGCTAACCATCTTTTGGGTATGGATCATTCTTTTGATATTAATAAGGGTTTACAAATTTTACATTATAAAGAATCACAATTTGATAAATTAGAAATTTTGGAAATAAGAAAGAGTGTAAATAGTAAATTGAATGTTATAAATAATCAGGTCCTTTTTGCAAATAGTTATCCTTTAAATTTATTTTCATGTTAAGTAGGTAACTCTTATAGTAAATCATCAGTTTCCATATATACACCTTTATATATTTGTGATCTTATACGTCGATGTTTTTAAATTTATTTTTGTGATCCAATGACGAAGAAGCCATTTGGCTTCGAAGCAGTTGACCGTTTGTTTTTTCGCATAATACTGTTGTGTTTTTACAAACTTTAAATTCATATAATTATAAAAACCATTCCTTAAAAAACATTAAAGCCGGAACCTTACAATTGTTTCGAACATCGTGAAATCTGGGGGGGTTAGAGAGTACGCTGGGGAGAAACGGCATTACATCCTTAATCACTACAACATACCCAGCCTTTTTCACCTTTCATGCGCGACACGCTGACGAGTTATAAAACGCACATCGGTAAAATATTGTCGTATCATTTCAGCAGAACTCAGCTGACGATTTTCGCAAACAAAACTCTTTTAAAGTTTTATCGTAACCTACCACGCTCGTTACAACAAAAAAATATTAAACCCTCACCTTGGCCACCCATGGATTTCTTTCCGTTTCGTATTCTGTAAGATTAACTTTTATAACTTAGTCCTCCCCTTTCTTTTTAACTCGTAGCGAATCATGCTCTTGCTAGCTTGTCTCGACTAACTCTTTGTTTCTAAATTTTTAAAAAAACTGCTTACTTTCCCGTGATCGAAGCAATCTAGAACATTGCAGTCAGGACACTCGTACTCGACAATGATAAACAATGATTTCTAACCTACATTTTTTCGTATAAAAATATCTAACAAATTTCGATAAGTTTCGTAAAAAAATAGTATAACGTCTTTAGGATGCTGTCGAAATTTTTTATTGATCAATTTTGTAGCTCAACGCGTAGGGTAAGAGCTAAACCTGTTATAACTAGGAAATTAGAAAGGGAGTATAATAAAAACTTGTTTTTTATGAGTTAGTTTTTTTACATAACTTACTTTACTTTTTTTTTTAAATTTCCATATTGTTGTAAAGACTGAAGTGTATGTATAAAGATAAGATTTGCATAAAAAATGCCATTTTTACCTCCCTGTACATTTTTGCATAGATACAATTCCGAGCAGCAAGTGCACTGGCGCCGATAATACACGTATTTTTTTGTAATAAAATTCGAGTTTATTTATATATTATTTTCTGTCTAACTTAGCTTAGACAAAATATGATACATAAAGAATGTAATCGAATTCTATTACCTTTTTTGTAATTAACAAAAAGTTTAAATAAAAGGTACCAATACTCGTCCCGCACTTGAACGCTGGTCGAGCGAAATGGTATTAATAACCTTCCTGCACAAGATGTGTAGCATACGTGGTATTTATGGTATTTTAAAATAATGTACGTTCCTTTGTAAACACCCTGCATGCGTAGAGCCACCGTATACCCCGCCCACCTCCTCCCCCTGGGCTCGATATCTCATCACGGTTGATAAGGGTCGGGATTACCCGTTTTAAAATATAAATTATAAAGTTGGAACAATGTTGAAGTGGCGGTGCGAGATTATTTAATTACACTTTGAGTTGTGGCGGCGGCCAGCGGGCCAGCCCTCCCCCACCCCCACCCCTCACGTGGCCCGAGGCTCACATGTCAATTTGTTTTTCCCATGAATATTTATAAAATAATATGTCGATATCGGGGAGTGTTTGAATATTCCATCAAATTATAGTTTGCCGGGAGAATTTAATCAGGAAATTATCGGCCGAGTTATGTAGTCTGATTGGATGAAAATTTTAACCAACCTCCATCCGACCCGATTCCACGTCTGAAGGGATTCTAACAATTTCGATTAAAATTATAATATTTAATATTAATTATCGGCGTATTTGGCGCCTGCCGCCATCTGTAGGTCATCAAGCAAAGCGCCCCGTAGCCGAGATGTATACCACCGGGTGACCGCGACGCATTGGCCGCATGCGCCGTCTGGCAACCGACGGACCCCAGGCTTATCTCTTTCTTTCAGATTTTTGCTGGTCACTCCATTTCCACTAAGAACAATCAATTAGTTCATTTCAAACATTATGATATTCGAGTATCCAGTTGATTTGGAGGTTAAGACACTCGCCTAGTACTCTGTTGAAGATTGAAGCCACATTCCAGGGACCAAGTTGGTTCTAAAAATGTTCTTAGGTTTTCACGGCCGTTCAGAATCTTCTATGAATAGTTTTCTGGGATATTCTGCCGTATATATGTGATCTCTCTGGTCAACGTTTCGGATCCTTTTGCAGGGTCAATCATCAGGGCTGATGTGATGGGTTTGTGTTGAAGTGTAGGTTAAGTATTGCCAGTAAGGGTGTATCCAAGTTTATGTTAGGTTAATCGATCTATATATCTATTACCTATATATGCATACCATACACGCAAACACAGAACGTTAAATTGACATAGATGTGGATAACATTTCCCATCTTATATGATACATATATGTCACACCAAATACAACTCAATATTCCTTGCTCTACCTGCACCTAATTTTGCAGACATATATCTTACACTTTAAAGCCTGCGCAAAACAATATAACTTATTTATTCTCACCCCCTAAACACCCCTTCCTCTGCAACCCGTTAATTAAATGGATAATAAATTTCAATTTGAAGGTCACGAATATCAAATCGATTATTTTTTTTCGTTAAAAGGAATATTTTTTATTATTTTTTTTCATAATCATCTTTGAGATTTCATTTGTAAAGACATTTTTTATAAATTTTCCCGAACCAAAGTAATGACCAATTATAAATAAAAATATTTTTCTGTATTGTTTGAAAGGAAAAAGATGGAACCAAAAATAACTCTGCCATTGATAAAATATTTACAGTACGGCGAGACAGAACATCATTACATTTTTTTTTCAAAGGCCGCGTTGAGAAGTCACTTTTTAATTATATACTAGCTGTGCCCGCGCAGCGTCGCACGCGTAGATTTTTAGTACACTGTTTGGATCGTCATAGAACTTTAGTGAACCTTCTAGAAAATTCTCCTACCAGAACTTTCAAGAAATTTATCGAATGTACAGGAACCTTCTAGATACGCCTACACATTCCACCACTCAGCTTAGAACCTTATAGAACTTTCGGGAATTTTCTAGAATCGTCTCCTTCTAGAACTTTCTAGCAGAGAGCAGGTTTTTCCGGAACCTTTTAGACTCACCGACACAGTCGGTGCGCCTATTTTGAAACAATCTGAAGCTTTTTTGGCCTTCCTATAACAAAACAATGTGCTAGAAAGCACATTTTCGTCACCCACTCCCACCCACGCACAGCCACCCCCACCTAACTCGCATATTTTCGATGTGACACCAAGAGCTATCCACCACTATAACCACCGGTGGGTGGTTGCGGCTGGTTGTGGAGAAAATTGGCGGCTAGGGAAACACGGGTTTCTTTATATATATATATTGATTGATTATTAGTATTGCTTTTACCATTATAATACATCTGACAATAACTCATTTCCACAGCTCATATTTAACGAAACAATACGAATGCTTTAAATCTCTTCTTCATCGTTTTGAATGTATCTAGAATGGGTATGTTTCACAAGTCTTTTTCCATTTGCTTTTGCCTTGATACTCGTAGTTACATGAATCAAGTTATATTCCTTTATCCGCATCAAATGTTTACGATTTGGTTCGGCCTTCTTATATTTTCTCGGAATTGAGGTCACCCAAAAACAACTATGGTGATTTCCAGCGTATTACAGCCATAAGAACTGATGAACAGGGCCTCCGGCCTACGCCAGAGGAAATTTTTTAGTATTCAATTATATCCTGACGAAGGGGCCAAGGGCTCTGAAACATGTTTCATTTTTTTTCAATACAAACGTGGTTAAAAATAAGTCTATTTTTATTAATTATATTAATAATGTCGTCAGAAAATTATTTTGCTGTTTTTGAAGAAGAAAATATTATTTAAATCCATATATAAACAAATTTATCTCTATGAGACATCTTTAATTTATCTTGAAACGGGGTGGTTTGTTTCAAACTATGAGTGCAAGTGACAAAAGCGTGGAAGTGACTGAAAAGTTTCTTTTTTTACAATAATTTATTTACAGTCAAAAATACGATGAAAGCACCGAAATATAAACAGTAGAAATATACAAGAACACACAGAAGTATAGAAGAAAATTATGACAGGCACATAGGTCTCTGTTGTAGTTACAAAATAATGTTAGGATGGTTTTCTCGACCACACTTCGCAGATTTCGCGGAGGTTCTTGCCGGAAAAGGCTCGACGGCAAGAGCGATGACGGAGAGATATCTCGGAGATAAAAACTTGACGAGACTCGAGCTTCACGTAAGCTCGACTTGGTACGGCCCGGCAGGAGAACCCTCGACTGCAATGGCAAATCGCTTCCTAGGTTCGCCAGGAATCCCTCCGGACACCTCCTAGTAAGGCGAGGACTGTTGGAGCCTTCCGAAAAGTGTAGCTTCGCTGGAAGTATAAGCGTATTACTTTTATACCCTTTTGGCGACGGTGAAGATGGATTAGCAAACAAAAGCTTCTTTGCTGTTGCTAGGTGGAGCTCCCGGCAGTAAAATTCATTCGCCGAAAATGTGCCGCTTTGATAATTTCGCAGCCATGCGGCCGGGTCTAATGGCTTCCAAGAAATAGCCACAGGTACGTGATTTTTGTTTACTCCCAGGTGCGCATATCAATCTTTATTTTTGATGCCTTTAAAATGCCTTCTTTGAACATACTTATAAAAATAGAGCTTGTATTTTTTGCAGGCTTATATCTATTTCTTGTCTCTATTGCGAACTGTCCATACAGACGCGAGTGTGAACCAATATGAATTCAGTTATTTAACATTTTCCAAAATCAATAGATATCTGTTCATCCCGGCGCGGTGGCGCACCCGCGAGCTGATCGCAGCTTCCGATCCCCCGAGGGTCGCGGCTGGCGGCCAGATCCCGATAACCAACGGCCAATCTGCTCTCCCGATAAGTGCTTTTGTTTCGAGCAATAATCGTCAATAAACCTCACGCGAGCGAGGGTGCGGCCGCGTGGCCGCTCGTGGCTCGTCGTAGCGAGTCGGGTCAATGAGTTTTGTAAAATATTCAGCGGATACGGATATGTGGCCCAAATGAGTGGATCTAATGCGCGCGGATCTCGCCAGAGGCCCTAAATAAGAAAGCGGATATTTTATGAATCAGAAAATGCGGGCAGATGGAATCTCTTTCGCGAGGGAGAGAGGAAAACCTTTTGTAAGGGAAAATATTTTTACTATGTTACGTTTTGCTAATGGTCAGGGTATTGTGAAATTCGATACATACGCACTCAGGTCGTGCTTGAGGGATACATGGCTGAGAAAGTACAACGCCACATGTATCTTGTGATATAAATTTTAATTAAATAACTTTGTATAAAACGGTTAAATGATGACTCTACGTCTACTGGTTTCGATACCACCGTATCTTCATCAGGACTGACGTACAACTGCCTATCCATTACCTATCCTAGTAAACAAATCAATTCTGAATGGGGGCGTGGCTACAGCTATTGTCCTGTATCATGTCTTGTAACTTGTAACATTGGTCTTACAGAATTCAAAATAATGCTTTAGATTACAAGTACTTAATCGACTTTGACCATTCACTATACTATACCTAATCTTCTCTTCTTCCACCCCTATCCTGACTCCTACCTCCTCATCCTTTATCACCCATTATTTAACTCATTTCTTGATAAACTTTTTCTTTTTTCACATTCAATCACTTACCATCATTTGTTCTTAACATTGTTGCTTACTACTATTCAAAAATGAATTCAAAATAATTACCTTAAAAATATTTTATCTTGCTTTGTTCTTAACATCTGTGAATCTTTTTAATTGGTCTATAAAATGAACACTATGCTTGTACATTATATGTTTATAAAACTATTAAGTAAGTATTATAAAACTAATAAATAAATAAATAAATGTCATCAAGACTACACCACAGCTGTAATCCTGATGAAAATACGGTGGTATCGAAACCGGTAGACGTAGAGTCATTATTTAAGTGGTTTATACAAAGTTATTTAATTAAAATTTATAATTATGTCCAAAGTTAACGCTATAAACATCAAAAATATTTTTGATATTTTATATCCTTTGATATTATTGCCTAGATCTGTTTTTGTAAGATTTTCCGACGTATTACCATACCGTCAATAAAACAGCTTTACCTTTAAAACTATGTAAATCTGGATGGCGAAAGAATAGGGCCGATATGGAAGCTTTTGATCAGAGAACAGCCCTGGGTCTGTGGTGGATCCCACTTCAGTGTCCATGGTTTTACAGGACACAAGTCAGAAATATTGAAAAAATGTAAACTATGTTGTCGCCTATCTTCAAACTTTTGATATTTACATAATAATATTAAAAGGTTATTGTAAACTAGCTTTTAAACCCTTTTATTATAAATCAAGACTGCTGGGGTCGCTGTGAAAATACCAAAAATTCCAGAATTCAGGGGAGGAAAAAATTACCGTGTCCTACGAAAGTGTTGTGAAAACCCGTCGACGTTAAATTTATTAATGCTAGTTTGAAACGTCCAACCACACACTCGATATTATAAACATCAAAAATACTTACTCTTTCCTGTGCACTTTAAACCTTTGACTTCAAAAAAATCTTCGAAAATGCAAAGCCTTCAAAAATCATTATGTTTTGTCAAATATATAGTCTATTTGTAAATACTGAGAAAGAAAAAAATTAATAAGATAGACACGTTTGCCCGTGTCAGTTATTGTCAAAATTTTGAAACATTGCACTACTGCTGTACTTTTAAAACACGTTTTCTAAATTAACATTAAAAAAAATTATAGATGCAAACACGGAATACGTGTCATCTTAATATCCTTACTATTTTTAAATTAATCTAAAGGCTTGTGCTATGAAAATAGGATTAACTTGATGGTGATGTGGAATGGGGCTCGAAACACCGACCACTGGATCAACAGTACACTAACAAGCCACGTTCTTCTGTGTGTAGTTTTATGGGGTGTTTTGCCATTAATTCCTGCAATGGTATCCAAAACGTCTGCCAGCGAGGACAGACATATACAGACTAAACGGCAGAATATCTAATCCCAGTCTTAGTCACTAGCCCAACAAGTACTCCGTGATTAGTTTATGTGTGATCTTTAATTATATAAAATAAAATTGAAATCATCAGTAAATCAGAATAATAGTAGCTTAATAAACATCGTCTTAGTACGAGTTTTTACACTCATGAAATATTTTTATTTTATTTATTTTATTAATAATATATATAATATTTTTTTTACAATCATACATAGACAATATTTACAAATCGATATTTTTTGTCTGTATATAGGTACCTCACCAAAAGAATTATGTTTCTTGTGTGTGGTGAGGGGTAACCACTTACAATCATAGGTACAGGTAGTGTAATCTACTTAAATAGCAATGAGAAAGAAAGAAAAGAAAATCTAATATATCAAATCTTAATTAATAATACAACATATAGAATAAGCAGTCGAGTAAACAATGATAATATATAATAAGCAGTTAAAAGAGACCAAAGTCAATCACGAAGTCAATTCAATAATAAATGAGAACCCATTCGGGCTCATTGGGGGAATATACACACAGGGCGTAACCGCAAAACATTCGCCATCATGCAAAATAAATTGAACAAGTCAAATAATGATAAAATCTTTCTGAAACATCTGTTTTTACGAGACTGGCAAAGAAATGCAGGGAACGACCGATTCCATCAAGTTTTCGTCCATTTGTCGAATCGGAATCCCATTCGCATTGATCAGTCGCATGAGCCAAGGCAGCTGTGGAGCTTCCTGCCAGCTGGGCGCCCGGCGGGCCCGCCAGGACATGCGATGGCGTGACGCGGCAACATTTATTCAGCTTCACTGTATTGCCTGCCTGAAAAATAAAGCGCATTAGAGAGAAATTGAAATGCTTCCAGAGAATACACAATACTAGAATAAAACAATATTTGTTCTACTTTAATGATTGCGTTTTGTAAATATACGTTCTCGATGAAGGGGTTGTAATGTGCACAGGCGCGCACTGTACACTATTGAACAGGTTTATAAAATATACCCTTGTCGAGTTTGCAAAACGGCACAAGTTATGGCAAAATATTTTGGTAACGGAGCGCTATTACTCCCTTTATATTAACTCGTGGCGTATGCTTGCTTGCCGGCTTGCCGTCAAAAAACTATGGATCGATTTTTGACCCTTTTCTCGTGATCCAATCCAGCTGAAACTTGGCAAGTAGACTCGTGGCGACGATCAAGAATATCTATCAAATTTTCATTAAAAAAATTAATAATCATAGTATAATTTCGGATTTTTAAAATTTTTATTGGTTTTTTTCAAATTGGAATCATTAGAAAAGTTTGATTAGCAACGGCGGCCCGATAACGTCGCGGAATATTTTCTAAATTTGAATTACTCCGTCGGTATACATACTAGTTACTTCACTACGAATGTCGAAAATCTAAATTGACTGACAAATGTTTTTAGAATTTAATCTTCAAAGCATGAAGTGTCTTATCAAAGCTCTAAACATCTGAAATTTTAGAAATATATTAAATTACTGTAAATTTAGTGTTACGTTATTAATTCGTCTTTTATTGTTGTTATGTTTAATAAAGAAAGGGAGTATAATAAAAACTTGGTTTTTATGGGTTACTTTTTTTTTTTATTCTTAACTAGGTTGTTTTCCCCTTAGTCACCTCTCTGTTTATCTTTTTTAGTTCTGTGTGATTCTTGATACTGTTACTTCGCCATAGTCTCATCCACTCTCACTTATTTGTCGACATTTTCCTGACGACACTCTAAGAGTTTTTCTAATTTTGTATTATTAAAATTGTTTAACTATAAATGATCATGTATTCCATGCGCAAAGGGTATATTTTACGATTAAGAATTCACACAGCGTCATGAAATAAAAGCCCTTCTACAGCTCCTTCAAGTCTTTGTCTGTAAATTTTCCATCAATTCTACAGCTTCACGACTCTCCACAAAGGGAACACAAATTTACAGCCCCATGTTGGGTGTAGATTTCATAGCACATGAGACCCCGTTATGCACCCAGGACCACGTATCTCAATTTCTATCTGCAGTGTGTCACGCTGCACAACTAGGTCAATTCTATATTCTTCTGGCTTGTATTAATATGTACAGGCAACATGATATACTGTTACGGAGTGCCACTTTATCTTATATTCCGGAGAGGTTGTTCCTCTGGTACGGAGCCAGAAGGATGACCCAATATCAAAAAGTATTAGGCATTTTTAGACAACGGAGATTGGCTGCTACGGAGACAGGACAATAAAATTTAACGCTGCTACACCACCCCGGGAGCCTGAAATTAAGGTTTAAATCGGCACTTTTTTATTTTATTGATGTTTAACCCATGGCAAGAAGTTGTTAACTAACATCTTTGTCAAAAATAAGTTAATAAGCCTTTTAAACTAAATATTGTACGCTCTTTCTATTGGAAATAAATTCAGAACTTAAAAATAATTAGAACATGTTCAAATCATAGGGATGAACATGTTATCTTTGATAATAACATGTTCATGCCATCATTCTGAAATTAACACGCCTTTTAATTTGATTGGAATATTTATGGTTAGTATAAATTTTACTCTGGCAGTACTGTCATATATTTGTTTTTATTTGAAGACTGTTATAAAATGTACTTATATATTATTTTTCAATAATTTTAAATGGTACATACCATGTTTTGTATTATTAATTAACATGCCAGGTATTTTGTAATTTCGGATAATGGATGGTAAAAACGTATAGCATTTGAAGGGTTGTTTGATGTTTTTATTTTAAAAAGGTGTTATTCTATTAAAAATGAATTCCAGAGGCGAAAAAATGCTTGTTAACTACATTTTTTTTATGGAAAATTAGTATATTTTTATTTTTTGTGCATAAATGCTTTTTTTTTTACTTTATAAATACTTTTTGATATTTTAGTGACATAATTCGATAAAAATTAATCTTGAATTAGCAATAAAACATATTTTTCAAAGGCGAAATGCAAAATCTCAAAATGACTTGAATGTTACTTAACAACTTCTTGCCATGGGCTCTTCTATTATTGCCTGATGCAAATAAAAGGTCATGTTTTAATTTAGAAATGAAATATCGGTAACGTTTTAGTGTAAAATTTTCCCTAAAAATATTTTTCATACGATTATTATAAACGAACTAGCTGTAACCCGTCAAAAATGGCGAAACATTGGTTCGCGTCTTTGCTAAGCCTGCTATATATTTACAACGGCTGTAGCCACGTGCGTTAATCGGCAGGTCCGGGTTTGGTGGTCCCATCTCCAGCCTTTTTTAAGTCATGAATCTGAACGAAATTACGGACGTTACACGAAGTTACGGGGGCAGACAAATGGCTGGACGGGCAGAAAATGAAATAATTAAGTTTGTTTACTTATCGCATTAAAAAATCTGTTTTCTGCATATTAGATATTTAGTTTGTTCAATTACATGAACTTCTTTTCTGTCTCAAACAAAATCTCGCAGGGAAAATTGCATCTCAGTCATGATGGAGGAGGTCCACATGACATGAAAATGACGAGATCTTTTTTTATTGACCTTATTAACGCAACCATCATACCCACTGCCAACGAAAAAACACACTTGTTTTGTGGCAAAAACACCCCATAGGGGTGAAACGCCGAGAAAGAAGAAAAAGAAGAAGAAATGCCAATAAAATAATAAATGTTAATTATTTTTATTATTAAGGTGTTTTTAAGGGATTACACAACCCTGGAAGGCTAAAATGTAGGAAAAAATTTGGTAACTTTTTACAAGGATAACTCCTTATAAAAAATTACCAAATTTCTTCCTACATTTTAGCCTTCCAAGGTTGTGTAATCCCTTAAAAATACCTCCATTAAAAGGCAAGAGTAGAAATGGCGATACTAACGTATGTTATCCATTATGAATAAAAAGGTATTAAGTCGCATGAATTAGTCAAAATAAATTTTAATAACTATCAAACAACACATTCTACGCAGTGAGAAATTTGAAGTTGTTCTAACCTAAGAATGTAGTTCAGGAAGTTAACCTAAAAATGTGGTTTAATTTAAAATATGTTTTACATTACTTTGTAATAGGTACGCACACAATATGAGTTATTAAATTACTACTATAGTTTCGAGAGGAAAAGTCCCTCAGGTATAGATAATAATTATTAAAAGACTGCTCCTCTCGAAACTATAGTAGTAATTTAATAACTCACATTATGTGTGTATTACAAAGCAAAGTAAAACATATTTTAAATTAAATTGTTGCATCACGAAGTATTTGTCAAATCTTTCAATGTTATGTAGTTCAATGTCCAAAATACCAGTGATCTTTTTTATCCCAACGAGGTGTTTCTGATAAATACAAAAAACTTGTTACTACTCAAAGGAATTCCTCTGGAATCAGTGAAAGCAAAGAAATAAAGAAGAAGAGAAGGCAAGAGTTTTAATATTCGAAGAAAGTCATATCTCTCCTCTCAGTTAACTTGCTCATGATGAATATAGATATCCTTTGGTCTGCTTCTACTGCGTGATCTGCTGGCTTACTACTACTCATCGCTATCCCGAGCTATTCGTTCTTCTCTGCATCATATGGATAGATTTTCTTCATTTATTTGTCTTGTAGAAAATCACCTACATCCATTTAAACATGCGGAACATTCTAAAGTGGTCCATAACCAAGCAGCAGTGACTATCTATCCCTACATATGTAAGTGTTTCTCATTTGTGTTCAGAAAAGAGCACAGTGTAAAAAAATTAGGATTGATTTATAGTATGCCACTTCTTCATTGATTTAACAGATCAATTATTTCCTCTGCCAGGGAGGTGAGATATCTATTCTGCATTTATATGTCAAAACAACTGTGAATTTTGTTAGGTTGGCTATTTTCAGCTTATTCGATAGCATCAACAGATGTCGTCGAATACCAGGGTGAATTTATTACAGCACGACTTCCAAACAAATAAAAGAGCACCAAACAAGGCGGCTGCATTTATAAATACAGCCAGGGGGCGCGCGCCGCTCGCCTCGCTTCCGGGAAGGTGAGAACTTCCGTGTCGGCATTTCCGGTTAGCTACCTAACCCGGGTTAATTGAAAAAAATACAAATACACGCGCGGGGAAAGGGGGGGGCGGAATTAAAAGGGTTGCCAAGGAAAGGTGAAAGTGGACCAATTTGAAGTATCCGGCAGGTAGTAAAAAATAAAGTTTTACGGCAGTTTTGGGAGCGGGGGAAGGATAAAAATAAATCATAAACTCTTAGCTGACGGACATTTTTATTTAACGTCCTGACGCGAGGAGAATAATGTAACAGGAGAAAGAAATTAAGGCTCCCACGCACTAATGGCCCATCAAAAATAATATCGGAAAATTGTAACCCAAAAATTTATCAGCACTCTCGAGTTTACAGTAATGAATCAGATCTGTATGTTTTAAGAGATTGTATAGTACTACGGTGATCAAATAGACTAGGTAGACTTTAATGTGAGCGGGCCAACCAATCAGTAAAAAAAACATGGTCCGTGCCGCTCGCGCGATCAGCTTCGGTTATTTTATAGGGTTTCATGAAAAAATTTAAAACTCACACTTACAGAAATGTAACCTCGAATATTCAAAATAATTCGGGCAGACAAAAATATTCCTAAAAACGATCGAAACATTCGTGAACTCGCATGTAGACAGAATCTTGAATTCTCGTCAGCTAACAAGAATTCAAAATGGCTTCGTTATTGAGACGTAGTTCTTTTTCAAAAAAAAATCCAGGTATCACCCCTCTTCAATCAGCCACTTTCAATTTTTTATTTATTTTTGGTCTAAAAGTTAGGTACTCAAAAGTTCCGAAACTATACAACTTCGACAGCCACACTGAATGTCAAATGAATGAATGTGTTTTTTTCTTTTGAATACGAATATCTGACAATCACGTCGTTTTAACAATACATAGTTTCTCGAATATCACTTTTAATCGTTTTTGGCTTGGTGACAAACAAAAACTTTCTTAAAAACGATCGAAACCTTCGTGAACTCCCATGTAAGTAGAATCTGGCAGCTGACAAGAATTCAATATGGCGTTGTTAGTTCTGGTATCGCGTTTCCGCTACATGCTGTGTGCGCAACTTCTTTTACAATAAAAAATACCCTTATTGCGCCATAATAATTTTTTCTTATATTTTGATAATTTTGTCTTAGGCGTATGCCTCATCTCCGGAAACTGTGTATTACGTATAACATTTATAATTATTTTATATCTATAAGTTGAGATCTAGAATAAATCCACGGGGGTTACGAAATGACCATAATGATGAAAGCAGGTAGGAGTTGCTGAAGCTTTACGGATTAATTTTATTTTAGTAATTCGAATGGCCCAAATCACTTGATCATTAAAAGCGATTATCAATACCAGCTTCCCTTGAACACTATTCCAAAAATATGATCACGAGTTTTAATCCTTTTCCGCAGATTTGGAAACAGTAGGTATGAGGGATGTTATCTGCTAAAAGGGTTGGGATTTCCGCAATGAAAACATCCTGAGCGGCAACTACTTCATTTTCGGATGTTTAATTCGAACTTTACTGTAATGAGTGAAATTAAATTTATGCATTATAGCCACTCTTCATTACATCAAAATTTTGTGGTTTATATGTAGGTTAATTATAAACCATGTCGCATTGTCATTATATAGACAAGGGCCGAAATTTGTGAGAAATTACTATTAATTAAGTCGTCGTCGTTAATGTCGTTGCTGAGCCTTGTAGTCGTTTCCATCAGCGGTTTTGTTATAAGTATTGCTATGGGTTGGAATTGCTATTTCCATCCTCTTTATGCTCTTAGAAGAACAGCTGTGGTCGCTGATAATGAAGACTAAATTATCCGCCGCCATTCCAGATGACTGCAGTGATCTATTGATGACTTCTTCATAAGATGCTTCTTAAGATCCCTCAATTTACTTGTTAATTTTCGTGGTCTTTCGAAGGACTTCCTTCGATTTTCCACGTCTTGGGACATGTCCGAAATATTTCAGTACGCGCATTTGGAGAACATAGACGTTGTTCTATATTTATTTCGTGTAAAACGAAGCAGTTTGTTCTGCAAAACTTTCCATGAGTTCGCAGTATACATCTCCAACGCATCTATCTTCCTGAGTTATTGTTGTTTCAACGTTATATTTGACATTTACGACACAATTCTTTCCCTCCACGTTCTACCCATTTTCTCGAAAATTCGACTGACAGTTCGACTGGTCATGGCAGTTTCTCGACTTGCTTGTATTCAACACAAAATATCGACTGCTACCTTTGGAGGAATATTCTAGCCACCGTCGGGTAAAATTTCGTTTTTGTCGGCTCCGAGCACCATCGCGTGTCACAAGGGGTGTGAATTCGTTGAGTTTGACCATCATCCTCGTTATTCAAGAAGAAAAGTGTAGTTGTTAGGTAAGTCCAGCTTCCTGAACCATCCCTGTTCCCGTATATGGTCCATACTGTCGTTTCCATCTCCCTTCAATAATTCCTTTCATATTCCTTCGACTTGCATTGATCAGTTTTTTGCAATGTTCTGACTGTCTTCATTTTAGTTGTTGATGAATTCTGTATAGCCTCTCCACTCTATATTTTCTCGTAGTCAGGAATCTGGATAACTCCGAACTAGTAGTGTAAGGTTGAATTTTCTCACTGCATTTAGTTAAAAATTAAGAATAGTATATATCAGGTATTATAAGGTATGGGTGGTTGAATTTGAAATATCGACTAAAAATAGTACGACTGATCCCGGGTCTGCATTGGGTGGAAGGACTACTCATCCCTAATTGCGGAACTCCAATGATCAGGAGATAACAGAGAGCCCCTGTCATCTCCTGTTCTTAGCATGTTGTTTGTCTACCTTAATTTGGTGCACTGCTTAGCTAGACGCACTCTGCTTTATCAGCCCAATGCTAGATGTCAATGTTTGTCCACCATAGGAATATGAGTACAAAATCATTTAAAAGTTTTGCTTCATGTTTATCAAGCGTGATTAAATGCAATTTATTTTAAATTTTAATTGAAAATGGCACAAAACTGCTCTGTTTACTAAAAAATAAACAATGTTTGATAAAAAAAAAACACGATCGTGTTATTGGTCGGAGCACTGCACAGGCAACGTTCGCGTCCAATGGCGTTAAGAGGATTTGGTGTATTTTGGAGCGCGGGCCAATTACAGCGGTCGCTCAGACGCGGCGACAGGAACGAAATGTAATTTAAATTCAATTTATTTAATCCGATAAGGCATCGGTGTGTGACACGTACACTTACACGCGCGCACAGGGTGGCCTGAAAAAACGGCCACATGTTCTAAAGCGCCCGCTATATTTAGCCCAAAACAAAAACAAAATGGTTAAATGAGTTTTGCGCCGAGGGAAGTTTTTAATTCCGTATGCACTAGGTTTTCGAGCTGTGCCGAGTCAAAATAAATAAAATTTACATGAAAAAATTGAAATTGCTTCCAACGGCACAGAAAAGATAAAAACTCACTAAAATTGCAACATTTAGGATCGAAATTGATCGAGGTGATTTACATACGTTTCCTATGGCAAATAGCAATCTGATGTTGTTAAAGCATACTCACGGCAATGGAAGGTCAGGTCCGGGATGCAACTATATTGACGTTAACTATTGCACTGATGAAGTTCCTCAAATACATGTCCCAGGAAAATTCTATTATTCTCCCTATACAAACTGCGTAGTCAGTTTATAAACACAATCTGTTGCAGACTCAATGATGTATCAATGTCAGCTTGGTTGTTGTGTTAGGATGACTATGATAAAAAAACTGGCTTTTTAATTGTTTATTTATTTTATTTTTAACCTAACCTAACCTAACATTACTACTTCTAACATTTGACACTTGATATTAGACATGTTTTTAATATTCTTTTCTTCCGCACTTGCACTGCTGACCGCCATTTTTTTTATACGCAGCGCCACGTGCGATTAAACGTGGTACTAATTTGTATACGGTGTCTTGAAGCATATTAGGAAATGAACGTACCTTACATTCGACATAAGGCATTTTTTAAAACGTATGCATCTTTGTAAACTGACAAGGCCGTTTATATACGGGCGAAATATAGAATTTGCCTGCGATACATACAATAAAGCAATAAAAGCCTTTGAATTAACTCTAAATAAATAATAATTAATTTAATTGAATTATTAAAAATGCGTAAGTATCGCAATTCTCGAAGGTGTTATCGATAGAGATGATTCGCTTGAGCCAACTTGGGTATACATTCATAAAAACTATACAGAGAAAATTATTACTTCTTAAATCAACAACCATGTCCTTATTGCTAAAGTACGTTTCAAAGTCCGCACGTCGATGCGTTTGAGAGATGTTATCTATTACGAAAATGGAAGAACTAAAATCACGTTCACCCATGATTGTCCAGGCCACATAGACTCTTTATGAGTGCAGTGAGTTTGTTCATGAAAACTTAATTATTCTCTTGATTTTAAGAGAATCTTGCTGTAAATTACCAAAGGTGGATAGTTTTGTGGCAAAGAAATGGGTGTAAGCGCGTAAGAAGTTATGCTTCATTGGCCAAAATAAGACACTGTGCCAATTGTATGCTATATTCTAACTCAAGGTATACAACGCAATTTAAAATTTCTGTCAATTACAGATTCTCTATTCTCCATCCAATTCTCCATCAACGGATAAAAAATCAAAAATAAACGTTAAATACAGTAAAAGTATTTTCATATAAGGTTGCAATTGAGTTAGTGTGGGTACAGTGCATACATAATACGCGCATTGTTTCGTTGTGTTAAGTTTACAGATATGAGAAGGGCGTTACATTTTCCCCTGTGACGTCTTACTGAAACCCTCTTTTTAAAATTGCAGAAGTGGTCCAAGGGAACGATTCGTGATAAGTTGAACAACCAGGTTCTTTTCGACAAGCCAACTTATGAAAAGTTGTACAAAGAAGTTCACTCATACAAATTAATTAAACCTGCTGTTTTATCTGAAAGGTTGAAAATTCGAGAATCCCTCGCTAGGAGGGCTCTCATCAAACTTAGAGACAAAGGTATGTGTACCTTTGACTAGGTAAAACATCTACGTAATAAGACTTTCGCAGCACATTAGCGAAAATTCCTCATTTTAGGGTTTTAACAAAAAAAAATCATTGAAATGCTTCAAGAATTTTCTTTCAGCCTATAAAAAGTATGCCTGTACACGCTCTGTAGCTTTTATTTCCAAATATAATAACAGATGTGCGACACATTAGTTTATTTTATGAAATAAATCAGCCAAACTCCATGCATTTTAATGTTAGGTCACAAGTTTTGAAATTAATTGTTTATTTTCTTATATGAAAACACCTATGCCTACGTAACGAATTTCATTTTGCTTTATATAAAAGAAGTAGGTAAATACGTAATTTAACCACCAGAGCAAAAATTATGGATTTAATTATAATTTTTGCTATATAATATATAACAGCAAACAAAATAAACCAAATAACTGCTGTCGGTGCAAAAACATATTTCTTAATAGCTTACTTATTTACCATCACACCGTTTCCCCGTGGGGGTAGACAGAGAGGATAGAGCACCACACTCTTCTGTCCTGACATACAACTCTCGCCTCATCCACATTCATACATCTTCGCATGCAAGCTCGCCGATTGTTGAGGCTTCTAACGGGACCATCTTCCAGTATCTGTTTGATCTGGTCATGCCACGTCTTCCGCGGTCACCCTCTCTTTCTGGCGCCATCAACACTTGCATTATATATCTTTCTTACCATTCTTTCCTCATTCATTCGCTCAACATGTCCAAACCATCTGAGCGACCCTTTTTTAATTCTATTAATTATGCTAAGATCAGCTTTACATTCATTCCTAATATCTGCATTCTTTACTCTATCATACATTGATTTTCCACGCCATTTTGTTAATCAGGGCGCCCGGAGCATATGTAATTTTCACAACAGTATTTTCAACAACTTAATGTCGTCGCTAATAAGAATTTTAGAATTGCTATTGGTTGGTTATCATATGCATAACCACTGTTTTAGATTTTGATAAATGAGTCGTTACATTGTGGTGTGAAAAATTCCGTGCCAAGATGCGCCCGCAGTCCACCTACAACGCGCCTAAATAAGTATCATTTCTTAAATGTGTGGAGATGGATGAGCCCTCCGGTTAAGGATGAGTTGAAACGGTGTTAATGATGCAAAGTCACGATGGTTTTACAGAATTTATTGAATAGCAAAAGCAAAAGTTATGAAGAATACAGAAGGTACAAAGGTTACAAGTGAAAACGTCACGTTCGAAGGTATGACGGCGAGGGCTTCCGCTATACGAGCCGTTCACTGGGGAAGTGAGATAGTCTGCTCTGGAGACTACCGTTTTTAAAGTTGTCGTGAACAAAGGACTCGGTGTATTATGACTTCGTCTTACTCGGCAGCTCGTGTGGGTAATATTTAGTCTGGTCAGCAAGGTGAGTTGCCTCGCTTTTCATGCCCTCTGCTATACGCGTCTGTGTACTCGATCATTGGTCCGGCTTACATTGTCGTTACCGTTTTACGGATTCAGCGTTCTGATTTCGACCTTTGCGTCGGGGACGATAGCCTGCCGTGCTTGATTGTCGGCGTCTGCTGTACCTCCTTACACGTGTATATGTACGCGTCTTTGGCCACCACAAATGTTTTTATTAGTTTATAAAAAAATATATGTTTTTAGATGACATATCTTTTTGAAGCTTTTTGTGTCAATCTGCGAGTCAACCTGTATTTGTAAATTATAACTGCGTATATATGTTTCTCGTCACGCTGTACGCAGCCGGGGCGTGTTGTGGCTCGGAGCTGCTTTTTAAATCAATTTTCCCCGTGAAGTAATCTTCCCCGAGCGCGCGCCGATCCAATTCATGGCGAGTGCGCCTGGCCGCAAATTTGCTCAATCCTCGCGACTCAAATCGATGAGAAATACATCAAAAAATCACTTTTAACTCTTTCGTCAAACAGATTTTTTAAATACATTTAATAAAAGCTAACCCATAAAAACCAAGTTTTTATTATACTGCCTTTCTCATTTACTAGTGGAAACTGGTTTGGCGCTTAACCTACGCGTTGGGATTCGGTCGGGCGACGCTACGAAAGGGAGTAATAAAAAATTTCCAAAAATCCAAAATTATACTATAATCAGGTTCCGTGTCTACCAGATGCGTCGGAATCTCCATACAACTTACTTGGTTGTATGAAAAAACCATTAAAATTTTGAAAAATCCAAAATTATACCATAATTTATTTTTTTAACGAAAATTTAATAGATCTCTATGATCGTCCCCACATGTCTGCTTGCAAAGTTTCAGCTCGATTGGATCACGGAAAAAGGGTCAAAAATCAATCCAAAGTTTTTTTTGACGGCAAGCCGGCAATCAAGCAAACAGACACCACGAGTTTATATAAAGGGAGAAAAATCACTTTTAACTCTTTCGTCAAATAGATTTTTTAAATATAATTAATAAAACTTAACACCACTTTTGTATTGAAAAATATCAACACGTTTCAGATCCCGTGGCCCCTTCGTCAGGATACAATTGTATACTAACAAATTAAATTCAAAAATCGAAGTATAGACAGTTAAAATGAAGATAAAATTATATATGGAAAATGAATAATAATAAAGAACCTACTTGACATGAAAAAAAATTTACAAATATCAAGAAATGTTTTTAGGTTTTCACGGCCGTTCAGAATCTTCTGTGTATAGTTTTCTGGGATATTCTGCCGTGTATATGTGACCTCTCTGGCCAACTTTTCGGATCCTATTGCAAGGTCCATCATCAGGGCTGATGTGATGGGTGTTTGTTTAGGTTAAGTATTGCCTTGCATATGTGACCTCTCTGGCCAACTTTTCGGATCCTATTGCAAGGTCCATCATCAGGGCTGATGTGATGGGTGTTTGTTTAGGTTAAGTATTGCCTTGCAATACCGTACCAAAGTCAGGGTATGTCCAAGTTTGTGTTAGGTTAAGTATTGGATTGTAGTAACGTGTCGAAAGCAGGGTATGTGTGGGTCTTGATGTAGTGTGTTGTGCTTCCGTGCCGGAGACAGATGTTGTCAAGAATTTATGTAGCGTTATGCCACTGTTTTATCTACTAACTGATTATGGACCCTGCAACGGGATCTGGCCAGAGATTGGCCAGAGAGGTCACATATACACGGCAAAATATCCCAGAAAAATATACACAGAAAACCTGGTTGTGAATCTGTCTATCCAGCTTATTTTGAGTTTTCTTCTGTAGATCTACATCTCGAATGCTTCAAGTTCATTCCATAAATAATATCAAAAACACGTAGCATATGACCATATATCTGAATCCAAGATTGAGATCATGACTGCAGAACATCTTTTTCATGCGGGTAAAGGTTGCATGAGCTGTGTCATTGCATCTTTTAAATACACTGCAACCCAAGTGTGCAATTTGCTGCTATCTGAATGAAAATTTCTTAAAAACCCTCATTGAGATAGCAGTATTAACTTAACCTCTTAAACGACATACCAGGAGTTAAGGTTGTTATTACGGTCGTTAGATATATGCACTTTGTTGTGGAGTATTCTCTTCTTCTACAATAGAGGTCGCCAGTGCACAATATGTACTAGTTACGTCAGCGGATTTTACTGCGACTTCTCTCAAGGGTTGAATCAGTGTCGTTAGAACAGGGCGCCAAATACTTGATAGTTTGTAACTGTCATCTCTATTGAAATTGGGATGTTTGTATATTTCAATGGACTCCCTCACTAATCTGGGTATAAGGTACGGTTCTCTTGATAAGATTTTTGCCTTGTCAAATCTGATGAAGTGACAGAGATTCCCTTCGGATGCATGTTCGCAGATTGCCGATGTATTGGTGTTGTTGTTTTTAATTGCTCCAATGTGTTCCTTCAATCGTGTAGCGATATTGCGTTTGGTTTGTCCTATGTAGAAAGCTCCACAATCGCATGGCACTCTGTATACACCTGGAGACTCGAACGGTGTGTTATCTTTTACCTGATGACGTTGGATAAGTATCCACCGAAATTTCGAAATTCGCTTCTCGGTAATACATACGGTGACATACCAGGAGTCAAGAATCAAGCCGAGTTCCATCGAAAACCTCTGACGGCCTGCGAGGTGTTACGTCTCAGGGACGCTCAGGCATTTAAATTGAAAGTAGAGGAATTCGGCGAATTAATTAGATAAAGCCATCCCCGTGGACGAGGTTCTCCTACAGCGGGCTGGGCGGGGGAGGAATCCGACTGTTTTCTTTGTTGTAAATTATGACCGTTCTGGTTACACGTGTTGGGCTGACAGTGACGTGGGTGCTACACTTCCTGCGCCCCCTGCCCCTGCTCCCGTCCCCCCGCAGCATCAGTGCCCCCGTGATGGGTCGCTCCAGGAGATGAACGGAGACGTGGATGTATGCGGGTGACCCGCTTCCATACACGTTTCAGGCCTTTTCCACCAGATCTTATTGCGGTTCGGCCGCTCGGACCTCTTTGAGAGATCAACTGTGGTTGTGTTAAATTGATACTTTCAACGGCAGTTAAAAACCCGCAGGAAGTAAGATTTTTTTCGTCGTTAGTTTTATTTATTTGATTCACACCTTGTTTTCTATTTTTAAGACTGGAATCGAATTTTCTCCAATCAGCTAAATAGGTTATATAAGCAACTGTAGAATACACATGTCAGTTTATTTATAAAAGCTCGTAAAAGTGTATTCTTTCGTATATGCGTACATACACATAATTTTTTAAAGTTCTGTACTTTATCTTTTTTTATTAAAAGTATTCTTGTTCATTTATCTGCTATTGCGTTAAATAATATGTACTTTTTTTTAAACATATCTACAATATGTCTTTACTTTTGTTTTAAAGCTGCTCATCTCGGCACAGGCTCATCCTAGAGAGAAAAGTGGCTCATTTCAAGTGGTTTTCCATCTCGAGTTATAGTGGGGAATAAAAGTAATGAATATAATGGTATAACTTGAGCATCAATAAAACATTGCAGTATCAAGTGAGTCATCGTTTTTATGGTGTACGGTAGAGAAGTGAAGCGTGTAGCGGAGCGCCCAGCGACACACCCAGCCGGCCGCTCCGCTCGGTGTACCGCGCTCTGTCGATGTGTGCGGGTCTCTTCAGGATTCTGGATTCCTAGGAGCCACTCCGTGACTAGCCATGTCCAGCCTGATTGAAGGAAGGTCAAAGATGGCTATGGAAAATATCTTATTTTTTATCTCCACTACCGTTGTCACTACTATGTTCCAAATCATGTATTGGACATCGCGACAGAATTCTTCTCGTATTTACGTACGCAAATGTATAAATATATATTTTATTACAATTATGCATGAGTAATGCTTAGTGTATTAAATTTTTATAATACTTTGGAGACAAAATGATCCCTGACAAAGCGCGTTTTCCCTAACATAATGGGCAGTTACTTTTCATAGCGAAAGACAATCATAAATATTATGGTCTTGTGTAGTTTTCCTACGACACAATTCCCGACATAAAACGATGCCATCTCAACAGCGTGAAATTACATTACGTAATAAATCCATATAATAAAAGAAAATAATAAATATCATACAAAACTATTAACTTCTGTAAATAAGATACATTATTACGATCATATTTTACATACAACGAATATATTTGTCATTCGATTAATTATTTAGGTATATAACGTTACCATAGATCAATAATTAAGCTTTTTTGGGGCAATACATGCTGTATGTTGGGACTAGAAAAAATATTTATATTCGTGTACCACTATGAAGAGAAAATTGTTTTTATATTCTGATATACATATACATTATTTTCAACATGCCTATGTTTTTCTGCTAATAATTAAGTCTCTTCTTCTTTTGTTTAAATTTTTTATTCTATCTTTTTATATAATTCTTAACATGCCTAAGTTTTAAGAAAAATTTTGAGTGCAGAATTTTTTTCCTACTTAATAATTAAGCCTCTTTTTCTCTTGTTCATTATTTTTAACATGCCTATGTTTTTCTGCTAATAATTAAGTTTCTTTTTCTTTTGTTTAAATTTTTTATTCTTTCTTGTTATATAATTCTTAACATGCCTTAGTTTAATTCATAAATATTTATCATTACTAACATATTTCTAAATGTGGAGACCTATAATCGGCCATCTATATTATATCAATGTTTTCTATGCTTCTTTGTTGGGCTGTTGGTCTTCCATGAATATTAAATAAATAAATAAATATATAAATTTTAGTACTATACGGTGACATTATTAATTAACATTACCAATGTCTATTGTGTTTTATAAATGCAGCAATTACTTCAGTTATGTAGAAATAACTAACTACCCATCACACCGCTTTCCCGAAGGGGTAGGCAGAGAGGATAGAACGCCATATTCTTCTATCTTGGCACACCATTTTTGCTTCGGCTATATTCATACATCTTCTCATGCAAACTCTACGATTGTTGAGGCTTTTAAAAGGGCCATACTACGATACTTGTAGCCTTCAACACTCGCTTCATATATTTTCTTAATCATCCTTTCCTCGCTCACAAGTTCTACATGACCAAACCATTTTTCATTTTTTACTGATTTGGAAATTGAGAGTAAGCTAAAGACAGCGTCAACGATAATCATGAATTATAATTATTAATGGAATGCCCAATTTCATAAAAATACATGGTTTTTAATTTACTGATTTTACTGTAAACTTTTTTAAAAATAGTTTCTATTATTCAGCTGTCTGTCATCTGTCATATCTTTATGGTATCTATTAATATCCAAAGATCTCACGCACAATTTACTAATTTAAAAAAAACCTTTGTCGATCTTATAGCTCTTCATGTTTCTATTTCATCAAAACTATTAACAGACACTTTTACGAAACACATGTTTTATAAAAAGGTAAGAGTTACTTTGGATAATTATCTAATCATATTCTTCTGGTTTATGTCTTCTGGGGTATTATGCCGTGTTTTTACAACCTTTCTGGCCGACATTTCGGATCCCATTGCAAGGTCCATCATCTGGGCTGATCGTTTTGGTGTTATGATTAAGTATTGGCTTGCAATACCGTGTCGAAAGCAAGGTGAGAACATTTTCAGTGTTGTATTAAATATTGACTAGCAATACCATGTCGAAAGCTTGGTTTTTCTGTGTTACGTGGCAATACCTTGTCGGAGCCATGTGTCCTGTGTTATGTGTGTTTCATCTATTGTCTGATACTATCTCTGCGGAAACTGCGACGAGATTGACTTTGAAGCGCCGGATACCATATATAATATTTATCGGGTGCTTGTAGATTTCGAGTGCTTCCTTGATAAGACGCGTATGGTAACTCTTAGGTTTTCAAGGATTTTCGGTTCGAATGCAAAGTGATGGCCGGTATCCAGAAAATGCTCAGCCAGTGCCGATTTTCCTGGATGACCGAGTTTGCATGCAAGTTTGTGCTCGCCAACCCTTTTGGTAACTGTACGCGCCGTCTGTCCTACGTATACTTTACCGCAGTCTTGACAGTCGATTCTATACACCCCGTCTATTTCTAAGTGATCTCTATTCTTCGCTGATCTCAACAAATCTTTGATTTTTGAGTTGGTTCCAAAAACTGTATCGATTTCTCTTTTCTTGAGAGCTCTAGCAATTCTGTCCGTAACGCTTTGAACAAAAGGTAGAAAGGCGATGCCTTTGCATTCAGTGTTGTGGCGAAACGTCGGCCAGAAAGGTAGTAAAAATACGGCATAATACCCCAGAAGACACAAACCAGATGATTCTGAGTGGCCGTGAAAACCTAAGAACATTCTTAATGTAATCATATTTATATTCATATTTTTTATAAATGAAATTTAAAATAGAAAACCACAATTGTCTCAGAATGGTCCTGGTGTAGGCAGAATTACAATAAATATTTCAAATTTCCTGTACCTATGTACCTAAAAAATCTACCCCTATGGATGGATTTGTTATTTATATCTATCTATGTGATATATCTTATTGTTTGTTTTGTCCCTCGTACATTGAATGTAACGCCACATCTATAAAAGCGTAATCAGATTTATTTGCTCAGTAAAGCTTTGAGGTCAAGGCTCCCCTATTCTAAGGGTCGCTGCGGTTTGAGCCTAAGTCAGACAAATGTTGTTCTTGGTGCTCCGTGGGGGATTTGTCCATCGATGCATTACCAACCTACCAAACTAAAATAATTCTCTTTTGAAGAATATTTTTAAAAGAAAATTAGATAAATTAGAAATACCGTCTCATTTTCACACTTCTCTTGTAATTTTTAGTAAATTGGAATTAATAAAAATTGGGAACGTTATATTATACAGGGAGTCCCGTATCTCGACGTCAAGCTGAAATTGGGTGATAGGCCAAGTTATAATAATTATCAGAAAAATATTTCAAAAAATCTAAGTCATGTGTTTTAAAAATTATAAGCATTTTAAAAAAAATCTACACCCTGTGACGGTCTTTTCATTTCTCTTGCTACAAATTTTTTTTCATTTTTTTAATGATAATGTAAACCTGAATAATGCTTCTGTAAACGTTTGTGCAAAATTCAAAACCAACTGCTCCAGCTTGGAAGAAAATGTCACTTTTTGTCATAATTTTCTGATATCTATTATGACTTGGCCTATCATCCGATTTCGGCTTGACGTCGAGATACGAGACATCCTGTATAAAGTGATCACTTAATACAGCCGTACTACAAGTCGTAAGCCCTATGGACTCCCAAAAACACTTCCATACCTACTTTCTCATATAAAAGGAAGCTTCTTAAGCTTTATAAAAAAATTTAAATAAAGTATATATTAATTTAAAATCTATTGCGATTTCTACCCTGGATCATGAACTCGGGACCTTTCTATTGCCGGTGTACCTACTGCTCTTTCAACTGAGTAACACCACTCACATTTCTATACCTGACTAACGTGGGTTAGTCTGGTATAGAAAGGCCACTTACATCAAAATATTTTTGATGTGTTACATCTTTCCTCTCGCTTTCCTGCAATCTGTGGCAGTGATTTCGTGAAAAAGGACGGAAATGTGTAACAGGAAATAAGACGCGCGCAATTTCATTTAAGCAGTGAGCGCGCGCGGAGCGCGCGCGATGTACGAAAGAACTTCGTTTGTAAACAA
The DNA here is from genome assembly GCA_016648135.1 of Agrypnia vestita. Taxonomy (NCBI): domain Eukaryota; kingdom Metazoa; phylum Arthropoda; class Insecta; order Trichoptera; family Phryganeidae; genus Agrypnia; species Agrypnia vestita. The sequence continues at coordinate 20,642 of JADDOH010014478.1, read as the reverse complement.
ATCAATGTCCAGCAAGTGCCATCACAGCGAAGACGCACACTAGCAGCCAATGCTTCCGATTTTGTATATATGTTGCGAGACTGGTGTTAAGCGTGTGGATGTTGTAACTTTGATATATTTTGGCTTAAATCTTCGAAACTATCCAATAAATACTTTTTTTTTACATTAATGTAAACAATAACTACCCTTATGATTTATATTCTCAAATTTTATGTAATTTATGTAATAATTTTAAAATATTTATTCAAAGTTTTCATACAATATGTATGGCGGCGCACTACTGCCATCCATAAAAATAAATGAAAACAAATGATTGACCAAACATATTTCCAAACAAAATGCGTATGTAGATATACGTTAGGTACCTACCTAGTGCGGCAAAATTCAATAATAAATAAATTCACATACATTTTCTTTACTTGTTTTTACTAATTAATAAATATATGCACTGCAGTTTCAATAAATTTCATTGATTTATTTTTTAAACCATATCTTACAAACAACATCTGCCCTACAGGCGCGCTGGTCCCACGTTACCTCCAGAATTCCTGTGATGAAATTTTTCATTTCGATAATATCAGTCCCGGATTATTCCCGACTTTACGATTGCCGTAAAATTTTATTTCAGTAAGTATATAAAATTTACGCTCCCTCTCAGTAGTGGGGGATGTTTTAATCTAAATTTTCAATTTATTTCAAGCACCACGTACGTGTCTTTTGAGGCTCGAATGTATATTTTCGGGGAAGACTTTGTCGTCTTTGATCTTTTTCCTTTGCACGTGCGAATCTTGTTTGTACAAGATCTTGACGCTAGACAAAATCTTTGTTAATTAAATTCATAGTAATATGATTGTTTTAAAGGATGTCATCAGAAAGTCTCTTGAATTACCCTTTTTGTTTATTTTCAGGAAAACTTCCAAAAGCTAACAGTGATGAAGTGTTTGGGACTACGTACTCGATATCTTTAGAAAGAAAGAGAAAAATTATACTAATATTTCTCTTAATCTATAATCAGAGTAGTAGTGATGAAATAATTGTGACTTTTTATTATTATTTACAATGTTAATTTTCTGTACGGTTATCGTTTACATATTTTCAATAAATAACATTTTATACAAAAAATATTATAGTGTCACGGCTCGGTGGCTATGGGAGGAAAATTACGCACTAAAAGATTAAAGTTTTTATTTTTCACCAAAGTTACTTGACATCAACTTAACTAGGGCGCTGTTTACAGCCCCTAAATAATGTTTCTCGAATATTTCTCACCCTTATTATCCAATTTCTCAATTCGCACTAATTATCTCCGGTCACACGTCTGTGGAACACTCTTTTACGCTGTTTCTGTCGCGTCGATCACTATTGAGAATATTCTGCTCAATTTCACACATAGTTCTTGCCTTAATACCCGTCACTCCCATATACGCGCGCGGGCCATACTGGTTGTCGCTACAGTTTCTCTGGTTTTATCGCTGGTTATGTTGCACTTGTCAAACGTCAAATAATAACCGACTAGCACTCGCTTGCTTTCGCCTTTTATTGCGAAACATGTTGGTTTTTAAATGTTCTACACATTTCTAGTATTTACTCGATATTTCCAGTGTATACGAGATCGAGAGTCAAAGACGATTCCGAGTATTACGGAGTATTCGAGAGAGTTCAATGGTGCGTAATTTCTTCCGATTTTACCATCTCATTACAATACATAAGTAGGTACTTACAGGTATAACAAAAAGTGTTGTTCTTGTGAGATTTCTTTATTTTGTAATATATCGAGTAATTCTTTAGTTAGCTTATAGAGGCAGAACATAGGTATTCTCTTGTTCTTTCTACATACAAGTTGTTTATTGATTTTATTACTCATTAATAAAGAATGAAGATATTAGGAACGAATACAAAGCTCATCTTGACATTTATTTTTTATTTTTTTATTTATTTATTTATTTAATGTTCATGGAAGACCAACAGCACAAAAAAAAGCATAGAAAACATTGATACAATATAGATGGCCAATTACAGGTCTCCACATTTACACATAATAAATAAAATTAAAAAAAGATCACTCAGATGGTTTGAGCATGTTGAGCGAATGAATGAGGAAAGAATGGTAAAAAAGATATATAATTCAAGTGTTGATGGCGCCAGAAAGAGAGGGCGACCGCGGAAGACGTGGCGTGACCAGATTAACCAGATGCTGGAATATTATAGTCCCGCTAGAATCCCCAACAACCGTCGAGCTTGCATGCGAAGATGTATGAATGTGGATGAGGCGAGAGTTGTATGTATATTACAGAAGAGTGTGGCGTTCTATCTTCTCTGCCTACCCCCACGGGGAAACGGCGTGATGGTAAGTAAGTATTACTCATTATTCGACCTGACGATTGGGTCAGTATTTATATTCGGTTAATTTATTATTTGTGATAGAATCATATTATGTATTTGTTAATTTTAATTATATTAGATGTTTGAGCTTTGTAATTGTTTCACAAAGAATACGAATTTTCATAAAATGTTTGTAAGATACGTTCTTTCGTTTTGAAATGCTGCACGGTGCATTACTGCTGAACCTGCTATCTAGAAACATCAAATATAACAAAAATGGCGTCTACTTCAAATCCTCAACCACAAAATGAGGCACTATACGAGCATTAGATTTAATTCGCCCGCATTTTCGAATAGTTATTTTTTGGTATAAGTGAATTGAAAGTGACGGGAAAAGATGAAAGTATAAAAATAATTTGTTCAACGATGTTCAGCATATTTTTCTCTCTTATGTTCACAGACAACAAAAGACCTTTGGTTCAACTACGAAGTACCTACTTCTTAATCGGATCCATTATTTTTATAAAATTTTAATATTTTTTTTGTATTTTAAGTTGTATTTCTAAATATGGTAGCTAATATTTTGATTTAAAAAACTGCACTAAATTATTATAAAGTTGGCAGTTTTCAAGGCTCGAGACATTTTCATCCCGGGTCAAACGTACCAGGAGCGCAGAGAGCAAGAGGGTATCGCATGTTTCCCCGACGTTAGCCGCGGAAAATTCACGCGAAAATCTCTTTCCATACAATTTTTCCAAGTACATTCACACTCTAGCAAAAATGTGTAAATCAATTGAAAAAACATGAGCAAACCAGATTCATTCAGTTTAACCGTTTTACTCGGGGTCTCGGCTTTAACATCGGGTGTTAACGAAAGCACGCCGTCTGTCCGCGACTATGGGGAAACGCTCGTACCAGGCGGACAGGAGGGGAACATGTTGCGATGATCGCGAACGTGCGCTCGGACACAACGATCGGAAATTTACGTCGGTATAATTTGGGGTATGAATGGAAAATGTTTTCAGCGATTTTCGTGCGGCATTTAATTTCGCGAAATAACATTTTTTCTTCAATATTCGGGGGAACATATTTCTAGTGATGTAATTTCGCTAATCGAGAGGCGCCTGAGAACGGGATGCGGCGGAATTGTATCTTGGAGAGAAAATATTTTTATCATATTCTAAAGAATTTCGATAACAGAATATTTATAAGGCTTTTTCACATATTTCTGTAATTTATTTAGGTATGTAATTTTTAAATGCATACAAAAAACTGTCAAAGCATGTATGAACCTTTTTCAAAATAATCAGCTATTTTCCTCTTTTACTCCCTTTTAACTGACCTCTTTTAATTTTGCCAGTTCTTGCCTTGTTCATGCAAGGCCAGCAATTATCCTTTTACCATCCCAGCTAACTTCTATGCTACCACAGGTACCTAATCAATATATACATATATATAAAAAGAAACCCGTGTTTCCCTACCCGCCAAGTTTTCTCCACAACCAGCCATGACCACCCACCGGTGGTTATGGTGGTGGATAGCCCTTGATGTCACATCAAAAATATGCGAGTTTAGTGGGGGTGGCTGCGTGTGGGGGGGAGTGGGTGACGAAAATGTGCTTTCTAGCCTATTGTTTTGTTATGGGAAGGCCCCAAATGCTTAAGATTATTTCAAAATAGGCGCGGCGCGGAAATAGTCAGAAAAACCTACTCTAGAAAGTTCTGGAAGGAGAAGGTTCTAGAAAATTCCCGAAAGTTCTATAAGGTTCTAAACTGAGTGGGGAATGTGTCGATGCGTCTAGAAGGTTCCTGTACATTCGATAAAATTCTTGAAAGTTCTGGAAGGAGAATGTTCTAAAAGGTTCGCGAAAGTTCTATGACGATCCACACAGTGTACTAAAAATCTATGGGTGCGAAGCCGCGCGGGCATAGCTAGTAATTGATACAATGTAACATGAACATCTCAAATTTAAGGACGAGTGTAACGGTTGTCATGCCTAAGAGAATTATCATAAACAAAGCATTGATATAATGTGGTCTATGGGTTCTGCCAGATAAATGTACGTTTACGTACCTATAGGTTTTTTAATATAAGCTTGCAATTGAGTTAGTGTGGCTACAGTGCGTAATACGCGCGTTGTTTCGCTGTGTTAAGTTTACGGATACGCCCCTCTCGTATCCGTAAACTTAAGGGGGTATTCTAGTTTAGAGGCACGAATTTCGGGCGTTTTTTAGTGCTTTGTAAAAAAGAAACAAATAAAATTTTTGATATACACTTTTTTAAGATTCGTTTATTTATATTTTAAGAATACATCAAAAAAAATTTCAAAACTCGAAAAGTTATCGCCTGGTAAAGTGGGGGGTGTCCTGGCGGACATGATTCGGACCCTTGTGATCATCTAAAACAAAAAAATCTAACGGAATCTTAATTTATAAAGATTTCGCTATTGCCCCTACCTCGGATAAATGAAAAAAAATAAGAAGGCGGCCGTTTGAAAGAAAAATCTTTTTTATTTTTTATTTTTATCTGTTATGCTCTTGCCCAGTCATTTTTGAACTATGCGATTCCAAGTTGGGGAGGTACTTACAAAACCACATTAAAACCAGCTATAACGGCACAAAAAACCTTGCTCCGAGTCATTAATAAGAAACCATTTACATGCCAATCAGACAGACTATTCAGAGAATTTAATGTACTGGACGTTAGACAGCTGTTCGTTAAGTCTACCCTCATCTTCTACATCAAAAACACAAAACACCTAACAGCAACCAATAACTCGCATTCACATAATACTAGACAAGCATTACGAAACCTTGACGAAATACCAAAAACTAAGACAACACATGGACAGAAAAATTACTCATACATAGGGCCTAAAATATTTAACATATTTAAAACAGACTTCCCGGAAATCAGAATATACTCAATTAATAAAATAAAAGCTTTAGCAAACAACTGGCTTACGTCCAAAGGTAGAACAGCAACTGAAAATTTACTTACTGTAATTGCATAATAATGTCTTCAAATAAAAATATATACCTATATAAATTAATTAATTATTTAAGGAAAATAAAAAAATAATCTTAAACAAAACTTTAAACCTTTTTACATTAAACAATTATTCTACACATATTTACACTTGGACTTATGACTAACTCAACTTTCACTAACATTCCACTTGATACTCTATAGATACATAATAACTACCTTATGAAAATAAATACTACTGACGAACTCGAAAAAAAATTATAATTGTGTGTTATAACGCCACTCTGGGACAGGCGTAGCCTAGTAGAGTGGCATAATCCACAAATTAAACAAAACAAAAAAATGTGTAAATTATCTTATGTTTTATCTTATGTTCTATTGTTAAATTAGCATTAAGTATCTTATTTGTAAACAAGGATTTTTAAATAAATAAATAAATAAAAAAATATATATATATTTATATATATTTATTACAGACACTAACAGGATAATAGGTACATGATACTCTGATAATAAAACATTATAAATGAAGACAATGCCCATTATCCTAATTAATAGTGTCTTCGGCACGCTCTAGTTACATGTATTTTTGCATTTAAGTATATTTTACATGTACATTTATGTATATTTAGTGTTTAAATGTAGTGCGATTAGTATTTAATAAATGATTGATTTAATGAATCTATAGGTTCAGGTCATCGTTTAGAAAATGGATGTTGTGTATGAGTGAGTTTTGTGAACGATGATAAGGTATCTGCAAGAATATCAGCATCAATGTTAGGGTCAGCACAATACATATTATATGTGTGACACAACCTTGTGATGGGAGAAAAGTAACCAACATTACTTATCAATATTATTAATATTTAAAGCATTAACTTTGTGGCTAGACATTATAACGGAAGGACATGTCGTAATTTTAATACTAGAATCAAATAACATATGAGGTGTCTTAATAACAACTATTTTTCCGAATTTGCAAACCACGTCATAGAAAATAATTATAAATTTGACTCAAAAATAGGTGTGAAAATATTAAATACTAATAATAAAGGTTTAAAATTAAATAATTTAGAAATTTTTTACATCACAGAAACGGTGAATTTTCCATAAGCCCTTTGCTTAATTTAACTTTCACAAAGATTTGGTAATACCCACATTAGACCCCGCCCCCTCTCACTCTAGGTAGATTCCTGAATGTTCAGTAGACTGATCAGTGCACGTTTGTCTAGCATGATTAACACGCATGTGATCAATATTGGTGAAAGTTTAACAATACTATGGTTGGGGTGTATAGTGTTGTGAATATAGTAGTGTAGTGGTGGTCCTGACGAAGAGAAGAGCACGTCTCGAAACCGGTAGACCCTAAATCTGGTAGTGGTTTTTATTAAGTTAACTAACATTCTGTTATAGTGAATATAATTTTAAAAAGGTTCCTGTTTAGTAGCTTGTATCCAAGAGTGGCGAGTGCGTTATCAACCCGAAAGAGAATCAAGCCGTAGAGTCGGTATAGCAGTGAGCGGTCGGTGCGGCGGCCATTACGAGAATAAAAGATGGCGCGTTAATACAAAAAGTGCATACAATTTACTCCCTAGAAAGCAGCACCTAATCAGTCCGACCTCCACCTCCGCAGATAAAGGTCGTCCTCCTGATGACGTTGAATAAGTATTCAACGAAACTTCGAGATTCGCTTCTCGGAAATACATACGGTTCGTATAAAATATCCGAAACTATTAACAGTTAAATATGTCTAACGACCGTAATAACAGACTTAACTCTTTAATTGCCTGATACTGTAAACATAGTCTGACAACTGGTAATCGGTTCTACAACCCTCTACCATTCAAGTTGTCCGGGATACAAAGATCTTGTGGATAAAATGGCGTAAACTATGTAGTAGTAGGCAGTACAGGTTTTTCCCACATTTACGACTTCCCATACCTTTGCGTTTCCATCAACATACATTAAGCACCTCCATGGCTACCTTTCCATTCCATTATAACACAATTTAAATAAGTAATTCATTTTAATGCGTGACGCACGTATAAATTATAATAAAGTATTGATAAACATTCCTGATTTATTTGCATATAATAAGGGGTATACGGCCAAGTGCGGTAAATTATCGTAATCTTGATGAGCAAACGCATAAATAATGTTGTCCAGAAGCATTAAAATGCATAATTTTAAAGTAAATAAATAATCGTGCATTTTATTGCTCCAATAATTATACAATATGTATTATTATGTTAATTAATCCATGATTTGCACAACAGATAATAAATATTATTTTGTTCATCATTGGAATCGTTTTATTCGTGAGTAAATTAAATGGCTTTGTTTCAATAAGTTAACTCACGGAAATCTATTATTTCTGATCTACTAGAGTAGAGTAGAGAGAGTGGAGAAAGATTATTGAGAAGGCCAAGACCCACCAAGGGTTGTAGTACCAAGATGATGATGATGATGACTAGAGTACCTACTGGTGTATAAATAAATATGCGAAAAATTGAGCAAAAACTATCTCACCCTATACCGTGGTGCCTACACATTCTGTTCATTATTATAATTAATTTTTTTTCATTACGATTTCAAAAATAAACTTTTGTTTTTACGTTTGCAGTAAAAATATAAACAAACAATCAAGTACAATGGTTATATTTAAACATTGCGTGTGCGTGTTATATGTACAGTTCTCTTGGAAGAAAGGAAGAAATGAAAGTGTGTTGAAAATATATTCTTGATTTTAAAATTTAATTTGTTTGAAAACTGTTACATTGTATTTTGTGTAGATAGGTAATATTTAAGTTTTATTTTTTTAGTAGGTAGGTATCGCAAATAAGTGTGAAACGATAATTTATAATATCGTGCGTGTGGTGTGGTGCCTTGTCGAATACATGAATTTCAAAATAGTTTCTTACATTAAAGAGTTTAGGTTGTTAATACGGTCGTTAGACCTATTTAACTGTAAATAGTTGCGGATATTTTATACGAGCCGTATCTTTTTCCGAGAAACAATTCTCGACGTTTCGTTGAATGCTTATTCAACGTCATCAGGAGGACGACATTTACCCGCGGAGGTAGAGGGCGGACTGATTACTGCTTTCGAGAGCGTAAATTATATGCACTTTGTTGTGGAGTGTTCACTTCTTCTACAATAGAGTTCGCCAGTGAGCAATATGTACTAGTTACGTCGGCGGACATTACTGCGACGTCAATATACTAACATTCCAATTTCAATAGAGATGACAGTTACAAACTATCAAGTATTTGGCGCCCTGTTCTTACGACATTGATTCAACCATTGAGAGACGTCGCAGTAAAGTCCGCCGACGTAACTATTACATATTGCACACTGGCGACTTCTATTGTAGAAGAAGTGAACACTCCACAACAAGTGCATATATTTACGCCCTCGAAAGTAGTAATCAGTCCGCCCTCTACACCCGCGGGTAAAGGTCGTCCTCCTGATGACGTTGAATAAGCATGCAACGAAACGTCGAGAATCGTCTCTCGGAAAAACATACGGTTCGTATAAAATATCCGCAACTATTTACAGTTAAATAGTTTCTTACATGTTTGTCGATAAATAAATTGAAATACAAAATGAAGTCAACATCTATCCGGTGGGTCTCGGGAATTGCAATTAAAATAATGATTTGATAAAAAATGTTTTCATATCAATAATTATTTTCTGTTACATTTATGATTGAGTCTAAATAATAAGAATAGGAATTCCACGGTCGGTTGATAAACCGATCAAAATAAATATTAACTAGAATCGTTGAACGTTAAATCGGACTTCTTGTACAATCATTAGAGGCGAAATGGAGTTTACATAGAAGACCACATCATTATGCCCACGTCGGTGGCTCTTGAAACAATGACACAAAAACACCAAAACGCCTTTCGCAATCGCCCGTTCATGACACGAATCCGCTTTAATAGACTTAAAGATCTTTGACATAATTTAAAAATGACATTAAAACTGACATTATTAATAATTGCTGCGGTTAAAATGGCTACCCGACTCCTCGTCACTCATCTCCTTTTGGTTCAAACAGCGGCGTAACTGAAAAAGAATTTGGCTCTAATGCAAAAAAAATAAATTAAAAACCATGCAAAAACCAAAAAATTTCGATCAAAAAAATGTTTGCCTTACTCTTATTTCGCTTATTTCAAACTTTGGAAAAATCACAGAAAAAATTGTCAAAAAAGATTATTCCAACACATCAGAGAAAACAACTTGATTAATGAAAACCAATTTGGTTTCACAAAAGACAAAGGTACACAAGACGCGATTGGCAGACAATCTAGCATTATCCTAGAATCTCTAGATACATCTCAGAAATGCGTTGGAATTTTGACAGTATTTCCCACAGCAAACTAATAATAAAATTAAAATCTGTAGGAATAGAAGATAAATTTTTAAACTGGATCCGAAGCTGTCTCCACGAAAGGCCACAAAATGTAAAAATTAACGGGACACTAAGCCAGCCCTTAACCAGCGACTTTGGAATACCACAAGGGACAGTTCTGGGTCCACTCCTATTTATAATATACGTCAATGACATCTTCAAACTTAATCTGACGGGTAAAATCATATATGCAGACGACACAGCTATTATTATAAGCGGGCCAGACTGGAACACAGTAAATAAACACGCAAATTCAATTCAATTCAATTCAATTTATTTAATAATATGTACATTACTAACGAAGTGTTCAAGGCATACATATTATGGAAGTATATATCAAAATAAAAATATTTAATAAATTAAAAATAACATAAAATCTGGTCAAAGGTGTAGGAGAATCCCGCTTCGGAAAACCCCCTCAGATACATGGAGTATATCAATACCCAAAGCGATTGTGTTCAGCATAGCTGTGACTCTTCCAACAGGCATAACCATCGGCAGGTTGGTCCTGTATATTGGAATGTGAAACAATCTATGCTGACGATGTCTAATGTAATTATCAGGAACATACAAACCAATGCTCTGCATAATTTCAGGATTATCGATCATACCGCGCAAAAATTGATAAAAATGTGTAATCAAATACATATTCCTTCTAGTCTCTAGACTATTGTAGTCAAGCATACCCTGGAGAAACTCGGTTGGGTAAAGCCAAGGTTAATTCCCGTACTCTCTCATGTAGAGATATCTCAGAAACTTCTTTTGGACTTTCTCCACCATAAAAGAATATTTATGGTGGAGAAATAGAAATAGGTATATAGAGACACGAATATACTGAAATCCTGGTTTGACAGCAATTCGCTCTCCCTAAACTCCGATAAAAGTTGGGCACTACAACTAAAATGTAAATGAGTTCACTGTCTATACATAAAATAATGTCGTTATATCATTGAAAGATTAGGCAGATACTTCGTGGTGCAACATTATAATTAAAAATATGTTTTATTTTAACTTTGTAATACACACACACACAATATGAGTTATTAATTACTACTATAGTTTCGAGAGGAGCAGTCCCTCTCAATTCTAGAGCTTTTTGCCAAAAAAAAATACCCGTCCCCACCGCGCGCCCCCCTGACCTACCCGAATAAATTGATAAATTTTGTATTTAAGTTAGTTATTATCTATACTTAATGATAAGAGAGATTGCTCCTCTCGAAACTATAGCAGTAATGAATAACTCATATTGTGTGTGTATTAAAAAGTTAATATAAAACATATTTTAAAATATAATATCGTTATGTTCAATTCCTTTTATTTATGGTGTGCACCTATGTATTGAAAATTTGAAATATTTCCGATAAAAATGTAGATATTTTGGACTGTATTGATTACATCATCATTGTGCTATGTACAGTCGATATAACTAGTCGCTTTATTCAGGAAATATAAAAAAAAATAGTCCCTTGTCACCTATTATCTTTTGTCCCAATTTATCTTAATTAATTATGATGTCTGTGGGGATAAATTCTAGTAACATGCACTAAAAATAATGTGAAAATAAACTGCTAAAAAAGACAGTAAAAAATTGAAATAATTTTCAGGCGTATTGTAGTGTATATGTAGGTATGTTAATAATTCGGATGAATGCCATACGTACATAACAAATATTGCTTCACACTCTAATCGTAATAAAGGAGTCTCATCTACCAGCGGCTACATCAATATAGACTGTTTCATGGTAATGACAAATTTTCAACCATAAGCGCTTGTTCAGACACAGCGGGAACCGTTCAGTTTCAGAATCGCGTTTCAAAACACGCGATTTGTGTCATCTGTTCACACAGCCGCGGTTAATAAGCGATTTGTGCGCGCGAAAATAAACGTCAGTTCGACAGTTCTGCTGCCGTTCTCCATCTTTGAATATCAGAGATATATTCGCTCATTACTTTGTTAACGACGGCCGTGTTCCATGGCAAGACACATAAATATCATTCTGTCAGTTCATTTTTGGTGAATAAATAACTACTTTTCTAAAATACTCTTTTTTTCCACCATTTTCAAATATCTCCACCAACTCCTGCCAAGCTTGGTTCTTGGCGTATCTGAGTAATCCTCACACTGAAGATTCCATATTACAGGTCTTTTCTCCACTTCATCAATAAAAAGTTCAGTGTCAAAGCGATCCATAACCATAGAAAAGAGAATATAATCCACGCGTGCTCCTGTTGTGACATGGAACCGTGCGGTGCCCGCAACGCGACTGAACGCTCTCGTAATGCCCCATAGTAATAGGATCGTGCGGGCGCCGTGCGGGTCTATTTTCTAGCGGTTGGGTTGCGGGCACCGCAGCGGTTGACTAACCACACGGTTGTGTCTGAACGATCACATACAAACCTAGGTAAATGAGACCCGCACGGATCTCGTGCGATTCTGAAACGGCACGGTTCCCGTTGTGTCTGAACAAGCGCTAAATGACGATAAGGTTGTTGTATCAAACAGCCACACGACAGGTTGTAAACTCTATATAAACCCGAAAGATCTCCGTACACACTTTCTTATATAAATAGCTTCGTCTCTGACATCTATAATTTATCTTAATTTTTAAAAAAAATTAGTCCTTTATTTATTGCTATATCGATGCAGTTACGCTACTGGTCCAGAACACCCATCGCCTCCGTCCCTCATCAACAGACGCAAGCGACACGAGCAGTGAATGGAACAGAGCATAATGAGTAAAAATATGACGTTTTTACATCAACAAGATTTACCAGTTAGGAATGCAATTATGAAGACGGTTTCGAATGTTTTATAGACAAAATAATTGAATACAGCCTCGGTTGATCTGGAAACCGAGGCTCGTAACCGATGACGATTAGGCCTTCAGGTACACGATGCATTGGTAACTGCGGTTTGGTTATTTGTACAAGAATCCAAAAATTTATCAGCGCTAAATTTGATTTCTTAGAGATAATTCTAAAGGCAGCTAAATTGAAATATCAGAAATCGTAATGAGTTTTTTCTACTCATAATGATATCTATTCGCAAAAATCTAAGCGTAGTAATTTTGGTAAAAACCCACTCCAGAAAATAGACGTAACAGTGCCGTTTTAATCCATTTGTTTATGTATTTTTTGTTTATTGTCAATAACAAACAATTTTTCTACTGGATTCGTTGTTCACAAACGTATAAAAAGTTGGTTAGCTAGTATTCACACGAGTGCACAAAGTATAAAGAATATAATTTTGAGATAAAAATAAGGGGAATGAGAAATTAGAATGCAGTGCAAAAGGAATAAATAAAGTAATGTAACAAAAAAAAATATATAATTAAAAAGAATATTATTTGTTTTCACCACTAATTTGTCTAAAATATCAACATGTTTCGGAGCCAATGGTCTAGTCCCTACATGAGGTTACAAAGTATAATAAAAATTTTAAATAAAAAATATTTAAATAACCGGATCCTTTTTACAAATAGTTTAAATTTAATATGAATTAGTACTTAATTATTTATTCTTCTCCCATATTCTTATTTTGTTATTGAATTATATTTTTAATTTTTAGTGTAGGTATGTTATATCCTTGTGAAGAGACCATTGGTTGCGAAAAATGTTGGTATCTTCTTCAGCCTTCATCTCTCAACTGCTGGATATAGGCCTCTTCCATATCCTTCCATCCTTCCTTATTATTAGCTAGTTGTAGCCATTTCTTCGTCGGCACATCTCTTTTGAGGTTTTCCGTCGCCTCTTTTATTCTCCCAAGGTCTCCTCTTCAGAACTCTGGGAGTCCATCTTGTAGCATTCTGCCTTGCAACATACCCTGCCCATTGCCATTCCATTACCTTCGCTACATGATCCATGATATGTACTACTCTAGTTCTGCGCCTAATTTCATCATTTCTAATTCTATCACTTAGACTTACGCTAAGAATGGATCTCTACACGGATCGTTGTGTGCATTAGACCCCTTCTACACTTTTCTTTGTAAGTTTCATCGTCTTCACTCCATACATCATCACTGGCAGTATGCATGATTCAAAGGCTTTTCTTTTTAAGCTAATTGGGATCTCTTTGTCGTCGAAAATACATAGTTAAAAAAAGTAACCCATAAAAAACCAAGCTTTTATTATACTCCCTTTCTTTGTAAAATATAATAACAATTAAAGACGAAATAAAACATATAACATAACACTAAACTTAAACAGTAATTTAATATATTTCTCAAATGTCAGATGTTTTGAGCTTTAATAAGACACTTCATGCTTTGTGTAGTGAAGTACCTATTATGTATACCGACGGAGTAATACAAATTTAGAAAATATTCCGCGACGTTATCGGGCCGCTGTTGCTAATAATCAAACTTTTGTAATGATTCCAATTTGAAAAAACCATTAAAAATTTAAAAAATCCAAAATAATACTATAATTATTATTATTTTTTAACGAAAATTTGAAAAATCTTCTTGATTGTCGCCACGAGTCTCCTTGCAAAGTTTCAGCTCAATTATATCACGGGAAAAGGGTCAAAAATCGATCCAAAGTTTTTTCGATGGCAAGCCGGCAAGCAAGCAAGCAGACGCCACGAGTTAATTAATATAAAGGGAGTAAAAAGAAGCTCAGCCTATTCCTATTCGTCTTGGCAATTCTGCTGTTTGGTTTATATTGGTATATTGAACATATTAGTGGTGAAAACAAAGAGAACTCTAATTATTTATATTGATAATGTTGCCACAAAGTAATTTTGCTCATATTGAAAAAAAAAAATATTGGATATTTATTATATAGATATATCATTTAACAATAATGATTGTAATAAATGAAAAATGTGGAATTTGGTCTTTTCATATGGGCGTGAGCGAAGACTAAAAGCTTCATTCTCGATTTCGAAAATACTTTTTTTGCCAAAACTCTCTCCGATTCACTAGCATTATAAGAGATACTGAATTAACTTAGTTATAGGCAATTTAGTACACCAAATAACACCGGCTAATACAAGTCGTGAATTCTCAACATATTCAGCCTGTACACTGGTACACAACTTTGTTACCGTCAAAGCACTAAAGACTGCCAACGAATGAAATTCATAGCTAAATAAATTTCGCAACCATGAGAGTATTTAGACGTACTTTATATTATATGATGTTTGGACATGACGATAGTCTAAACCATAGGAATCATCCAATGGAAAAGAAGCGTAGGAAGACGCCGCATCTCCCGGCTGCGTAACTTGAAGAACTGGTATAAGTTAAACTTGACTGAGTTATTCTGTGCGGCGGTAAATAAAGTTCTAATCGCCTGAATGATCGCATCAGTGTACCTACTTCTATACTGACGAAGATTCAGTGACATCAGAACCGATCGAGCTAAAATTGAGCAAAATGGATGATACAAAGTAAGTTATTTGCTATATTAGGTGTATATAACTATAAACTTAGATTTCCTTTTAAAACATTTATACATTTTATTTTATTAAATAGCTATAACCCGTCAAAATAACGGCACTTTTACATGTCGGTTCCTAAAGAATAAGCATTTATTCATTTATAAAAAAAAATAAGTTTTTATAAACGAAGTTACAGACGTTACGGGAAGTTACGTATATTCAGAGAGACAATGAAATTATTATTATTATGGGATGCGAATTTCGCAAACTTTGTAAATACGAAATATATTATAAGAATGTCACATTTAAAGCCTAGCAACTAGCAATATAGTACAGATATAAACGATTCATCTCTATGAGACATCTATAATATTTTGTATATAAAACGGCAATTTCATAGGTAAGGACCTAATATATATATTATTATATACCATCATAATATCCAAAAACCACGTTTTACGTAATGTTGCAAGTCCTCTGACTGCTATTATAATCTATTTGGGCTTACACATATATAGTTCAAATATTGATATAGTTAAAATATTCATTACAAATGATTTAAAATACTATAATAAAGGCTTTCCCAGAAATACTTGGAAATAATAATATGGGGTATTGTTATGTTTTTATATACTACACGCGTCTTCTTTGTATAAATGTTTGTATTAGGTCCTTACATATGAAATTGGCGTTTAGTATGGGAGAAACGTAAAGCCGATTTTTTTTATTATAATATATTTATTTAATCAAAGTATGTACCATTGTTATCTGTGCACTTTTGCCATCTCATAGGTAGTTCATCGATCCCTTTACTAAAAAAACCATTCGGACGGGAATCAATAAAATCTTTGAAGGCGGTTTGGACTGCCCCATCGGAGTTGAATTTTTTCCTTTGCAAGAAGTTATCCAAATTTCGAAAAAAATGGTAATCTGTTGGGGCAAGGTCCGGAGAGTACGGTGGATGTCTTAGACATTCCAATTGAAGCTCCTCTAATTTGGTAGCCGTCTGTTGTGCAGTGTGTGGTCTAGCGTTATCGTGAAGCAGCAGTGGCCTAGAACGATTAACCAGCCTCGGTTTTTTAGCAGCTAGCTTTTCCATCATGGTTTGCAGTTGCTGACAATAGACATCTGCCGTAATCGTCTGGCCAGATTTAAGAAAGCTGTAGTGAACGACACCAGCACTAGTCCACCAAACGCTCACAAGTAACTTTTTTGGAGTCAATTTTCGCTTGGGGCATGGTTTGGCTGGTTCGGCAGGGTTCAGCCATTGCGATGAGCGCTTCCGATTATCGTACAGGATCCACTTTTCATCACAGGTAATGATTCGATTTAAAATCCCTTCATTATTGTGCCGGTTGAGTAATGCAACGCAGCAGTCAACGCGCGTTTGTTGATTTGCTTCACTCAATTCGTGAGGTACCCACCTTTCAAGCTTTTTCATCTTACCAATTTGCTTCAAGTGGATTAAAACAGTTTTATCACTAACACCGCAGCCTGCAGCTAAATCGGATGTGGTTTGCGATGGATCCGCTTCCACAATAGCCTTCAATTCTTCATTAACAACTTTGGTCTCCGGCCGTCCACGGGCCTTGTTCTGCAGGTCGAAATTTCCAGACCGAAAACGTTGGAACCAAAAACGCACTGTGTTTTCTTTTGCGGCACCGTCGCCATACACATCATTAATCCTTCGAGCCGTTTCTGCAGCACTGGTGCCACGGTGGAACTCGTACTCGTAAATAACGCGATATTTCAAGTTTTTCACTTTGTAAACTGAGTGACGCAAAGAAAAAACAATTGAGGAAAAAACAAATGAATTATAATTTTCAAAACACAAATACATGAGTAAATAACTGTATAAATTTGGATTTGGAATTCCTAACCAAAGAGAAGATATTTGAGATCAAATTTGCCAGTATGGCAAAACGCCAATTTCATATGTATGGACCTAATATATTGCACACTTTTATTTACCTTCATTTATCTATATGTCTGCCTCCAAATTTAATAATAGTAATTATGTCTCGAAATATTGACGGCTTCTCGATAAGCTATATTCATACGACAATGCAATATTCAATTGTTTAAAATGTTTTGTTTAATATTATGAGAGATGTAATTAATTAAAAAAATTTGTATGTAGAAAATAAAGAATAAACACCAACAATAGTATTTTGAAGTCTCTAGTCAAAATAAGTGATATTCAAAGAAAAAATATTTTATCAAATGAGTACCTGTTTTGGCGATATTTTTATCACCAATTGATAAAATTCCAGTAATTCACTCAAATCCAAGGCAAAATAATTAAAGTGTGTTTTTTTCAATGCTTGTTAATTTTATATTCTAAACATATTATCAAAAAAAGTCAAATCAAAGATACCTCAGAATTTAAAAAGTGTAAAGTTTAATCATGACTCCATCTAGCGTGTAATATTCAAAGGTCTTTATGATTCATTGCAGCATAAAATTGATAGCTATTTGAAAATGGAATAATTTATAAAAGGTTTATGATCACAAGTCCCAAATTTTTCATAATCGTCAAGCTTGCCTGGCGAATTGGTTTATCGCTAGAGACTTTTCCGTGTTTGTAAACAGATATTTTTTCTTCGGTTTACAATTTTCTGAGATATCTTGCCGTATGTATATGACCTTTCTCACGACATTTCGGATCCCAGCAACATAATGCTAAACGTCGCCCGAAAGGTCTTGCATATACGGCAGAATATCCCAAAAAATCTGACCAGAATACTTTGAATGGTTGTTTAGGTCTGAGATCATTTTAAGATAAATTAGCGAAACAGATTATATCTGTACATTTTTCTATTTTTTTTTTGAATTTGAATAATCAAATTTGTTCTCTACAAAATATATCCTTTATACAGGGTGTCCTGTATCTCGATTTCAAGCCGAAATCGGGTGATAGGCCAAGTCATAATAGTTACCAGAAAAATATTTAAAAAATTAAATAAACAATCATTTAAAACTGGGCAAAGTATTGATTTTGAATACTTGGTTTAGTCAAAAAGTAACATTTTGTTCTAAGCTAGAGCAATTGGCTTTGAATTTCGGACAAAAGTTTACAGAAGCCTTATTAAGGATTACATAATAATAAAAAAAATGAAGAGAAATAACGATTTATAGCAACAGGAGTGAAAAGACTGTCACAGGGTGTAGATTTTTTGATTTTTTTAAAATGCTTATAGTTTTTAAAACACTTGACTTAGATTTTTTTAAATATTTTTCTTGTAACTATTATGACTCGGCCTATCACCCGATTTCGGCTTGACGTCGAGATACGGGACACCCTATATATGATACCTCTAGTTTTAGATTATAACAAGCCAAAAAAACTTTTTTGAGTTAATAATGCAAAAATATTAAAAACATTATTAATTACCTGGTCAAAAAATATCATAACTGGAAACGAATCGTACGAAATTGAATCTTGATTTTTCATAAAATCGCATTTTATTTGAAAAAGAGTAACACGGTCGGACATATTATTAAAGAAATTTCAAAGCTACTATTTATACGCCTGTGATGGCTCCTCTTCTTCGCCTTTTAGCTCGATCCTACTCCTAACTGAGTTTACGCCTTGTTAGAGGCAAACAAGCTATCTATCTACGTCGGGTGAAGGCTCTACGGTTTTTAACGTAGTATTTCCAAACACCCTCGCTTTATTCAAGACCTCCCCAGTTCACGTTGTGTAATTTTTTGTTTCGAACTATAGGGGATGAATTGGTTTTGTGGTAACCCTATCGCAAGCTAAACTTAAATTAAATACTGGGGTATGAAGTTCGTGAATGTTCATGGAAAACGCAAACAAAACTACCTAGCACGTCAATTAAGCCCTACGGTGCAATTGCTAAACATACTATGTTCCGTGGCCCTATATTATTTACCTATCATTCCTACGGACTGAAACCACTGCATCTGGTGTAGCTGCGCTTCCAGAGTGCGCGATCCTCTGCTCCCACGCCCTCTCCGCTCGATCCCCCATTGTCCTACCTGTATGGG
This sequence comes from Agrypnia vestita, assembly GCA_016648135.1. Lineage (NCBI taxonomy): Eukaryota > Metazoa > Arthropoda > Insecta > Trichoptera > Phryganeidae > Agrypnia > Agrypnia vestita. The sequence goes on along the minus strand of JADDOH010014478.1, from coordinate 1,516 downwards.
ATCGACCGCCATCCACTGGAAAGGTTAGTGACGTGCCGTTATCACATGCGCATGCACATATAGAGTACATAGATCCCCTGAAAGCCCTCGAGTCCTTCGTAGCCGCTCCTATGGATGATTCCGTCTTCGACGCCCCCGCTGATTAATAATTTTATCTTCCGCCGTTATCTCGCTGTGCTTATTCCTTACGATCTTTTATATTTACTCTGCATTATCTTTATATCAATTACATTGTTACGTTTATTTACTAGCCGGCCTAAGTTCCGTCACCTGTATCTGGCCCTATGTCTCATTCTAGTGGTACGTTGGGTTCTAATGGATAAGGGGTTTGTAGAAGGTATGTGTAAATGTATTTGTACGCGGAAAATGTGGTTGCTTTAAATTCGGCCCCTCCATACCCAAAGGCTCATCGGTGACTGATCCCATCTTCCTTCTCCCGACACGAGTTCCGGATACGTTGACCTGAGCCTGGATGCGCCTTTTCATGTTGGGCCTCTTCTGTGCAAAGTACCGCACCATCCCTCGCGTCAGTGTCTGGCGTCCGGGCTCAGAGCCAGTTTGCCCCCCGAATTCCAACTCCTCCAGGTTAAACTAAGTTAAACTACGGTATATATACTGAAGCTACTGTAAAGATGGTCCCGGGCCACCTGTCAAGTCAAAAATATGCGAGTGGGGAAGGGGAGTTTCCTAGGCTCCCCAACCCTCGCCTGTGAGCAACTGCAGCCCATTGGCCATTCGCGACACTACAGTGACTGCAACCACCCTCCCAGGTAGTACTTATTATAATCTGATATGCATCAATACGTTCAATCCATTCCAGACGAGGGAAGACATCCGCACGGGTGTTGTGCCACCCGTGAAGAGCCCCCTCATACACTACGTACGAATAGATACATACTAATAAAATATAATATACATACATATACATACATATACAATACATAAATAAATACTTGTAATGGTTGGTTGCCATGTGGTTTCACGAGGCCATGACCCCTCGTATTAGTAGATGGAAAGGTGGATCTGGACAGTAGGGATATGCCTAGCCCCTGGCCAGGGATGTCGGTGTATTTTCTCCAAATGGTGTACAGCTAGAATCCTGCCATCGATGATGATGGGATCTGCCTAATTATCTCCGACTGATGTGTAACTGGAACCCTGCCATCACTGATGAAGATGATGATGTCACTATCGAAACGTCACCTGATGACATTTAGCTGAACCGCCGCTAATGATGATGATGATGATGATGATACTATCGTAACGTTTCCTGACGATATACAACTGGGACACCGCTAATGATGACGTTGATGATGCTATCGAAACGCCTCCTGACGATATATAGCTGAACCACCGCTAGTGATGATGATGATGATGATGATACTATCGTAACGTCTCCTGACTATATATAGCCGAAACACCGCTAATGATAACCATCAATTAAATAAATAAATAGAAATTAATAATTAAGTTCGGCGTCGAGCACACGGGCCGATGATGATGCTATCGAAACGCC
>JADDOH010014477.1:0-23736 GCA_016648135.1 Agrypnia vestita | reverse complement strand
ACCTAACCTAACCTAACCTAACCTAACCTAATTAAACCTAACATAACCACAATTTCGTAAAAAATCTCAACTTCATCATAAAAAACACCCTGCATAATATTTTTCTCTCAAACGCTTTTCTTTAATCGTTACATGTGTCACATGTAAATAAAAAAAGTAATGAAAAACTTGAAATTCTGAAATTATTCTCGGTGGTGCATGTTATTGATACATGATTCTGTAACTTATACGTTGTAATCCTAAAAAATTATATACTATATTGCATCATTATATATTTCGACCTTGGTTAGGTACCTAGGAAAGTGGAGGGGGTGAAAAAGTTTCATAAAAATGCGCAAATGATGGCGTCTCTAATTTTTAAAACTACGCCTAAAACGGTGTTTTATTTTTGCATTTTCACGAGAAAGAAAGCTATGCAAAAACTTTGTACGAAAAAAAAAAGATGGCCGGATTCGTCACAAAACGTCATACTTTAATTTTGAATCTCATCGCACAACACCGAGATATGAGTAAAAATGAAATTCCAGGAGATCTAGCATGGAAACGAAAGAAGAAGAAGAAGAAGAAGAAGAAGAAAATAAACGTTTAGAAAAAATCACGCGGCAAAGACTTGTCTTTTGTAATTGTTTTAAAAATTGTGGCATAAAAACCCGCTGAGAAACCTCACTTAAATGATTTCAATATATTTTTATTTAAAACATATGTAGGTACCTAATTTAATATGCACACACGAAAATGTTTCGCAACCATTACGCCTAACATGTTTAAAAATATTTGAATTGAAAACAGCTGATTGAAATAAATATTTTTGAACACTATATTTCTTAGATTTAATCTTTTACAACTATACTGAATTAAAAAATATTTTTTTCTTGTCAAAATCGATAAATCATATTTTAAACTTTATATTTTTTACAACAGATGTATTATTCATCAAAAATATACCGAGACGTTACATTTTTAATTTCAACAACGCGCATTTTTTGTATGAAACTGACATTCCATCATTTAATTGTCGATTAATGTAAATTTCGATAGGATTTTCGTCAATTTTTCGTGACAGAAGATGTTAATTTGGTTCGCTTTTTATAAAATTCATCTAATGGATTAAGTGTTTTTATAAAAAACACAAACCAACATGTGAACCTTTAATTATATGTAATTTTTTAATGATTTAACGTTGTATTAATTCAGATATTTGTCTTCAAAAAACATATTTAAAGTAAAATCATACGAATTTTCAAAACAGCTGAGGATTTTCGCAAAGAGGGATAGGTTTAACTGAATCGCTCGTAAGAAAGTTCTTAGAAGACAAAGAAAAATTTTATACTTAACAACAATAAACACATTAAGCATTATTTTTATCTTTAGTTTTTTGTGTAAAATCGACGTATTGGTCAGATAAATGTAATCAAAAATCGACATTGAGATTTTCTGTGGAATTTTTTCATATTGACAATGCCGCTGTCATCTTTCAAATTCGGCGAGACGGCATTCTATCTGTGTCTCTTTTTCCCTTGTCTTTTTAACTTGTCTCCTTAGCTTGTCTCGAGAAGTGAAGCCTTTTTGACTGAAAATCATTTGTCAACATTAAATATCATATAAATATAAGAAGGAGACGTCCGAAAAAATTGAAATATAAGTTCTTCACGCCAGAGGCTTTGATTTTTCATGGTCTTTTATTGAAATTAAAATATTCCTCGCAGTTTAAGAAATAAATTCGATTGAAAAAGGTGAAAAAAAAATGTAAATTTTGTAAAAAATACGTATTTTCGAAATAAATTAGAAAAAAAATATTTATAAATTATATCGTATGCGCAACGTGATTATCTACCTTTTTGTCGATTAGAATTTCTAAATTTTGTCTGGCGGCCGAGTTATTGAAGAAAAATCAAATTTCACTCGAATGAGCGTAGAACGGAGGTGAGAAGAAGGAAAAAATCGAGTGTACTAAATTCTCACGCGGTAACTATCTACCTTTCGTATTTTTTTACAAAATATTTTTATTACCTATGGTTGCGGAGAAAACTGCAAAAAAGTGCGCGAAAAAGTCGAAAAAAACGCAAAAATATCGAAATGAATTTTAGGCTTAAAGACAAGTCTTTGCCGCGTGATTTTTTCTAAACGTTTATTTTATTCTTCTTCTTCTTTCGTTTCCATGCTAGATCTCCTGGAATTTCATTTTTACTCATATCTTGGTGTTGTGCGATCGAATTCAAAATTAAAGTATGACGTTTTGTGACGAATCCGGCCATCTTTTTTTTTTGCGTACAAAGTTTTTGCATAGCTTTCTTTCTCGCGAAAATGCAAAAATAAAACACCGTTATAGGCGTACTTTTAAAATATTAGAGACGCCATCATTTGCGCATTTTTATGAAACTTTTTCACCCCCTCCACTTTCCTAGGTACCTAACCAAGGTCGAAATATATAATGATGCAATATGGTATATAATTTTTTAGGATTACAACGTACAAGTTACAGAATCATGTATCAATAACATGCACCACCGAGAATAATTTCAGAATTTCAAGTTTTTCATTACTTTTTTTATTTAGATGTGTCGTAACGATTAAGGAAAAGCGTTTGAGAGAAAAATATTATACAGGGTGTTTTTTATGATGAAGTTGAGATTTTTTACGAAATTGTGGTTATGTTAGGTTTAATTAGGTTAGGCTAGGTAAGGTTAGGTTAGGTAAGGTTAGGTTAGGTTAGGTTAGGTTAGGACAGGTCAGGTTAGGTTAGGTTAGGTTAGGTTGTGGTTTTTAGGTTTTTCATGGATACCTCCGCGAAGCGATGCTCGATTTCGAAAATTTAAAAAGTCCCGTACGGGTGCAGATTGGGAAATATTATACAAAATGTTTTTTTATTTAGATATGTCGTAACGATTTCGGAAAAGCGTTTGAGTGAGAAATATTATACAGGTTGTTTTTTATGATGAAGTTGCGTCTTTTTACGAAATTGTGGTTGTGTTAGGTTAGGTTAGAATAGGTTATTGGACAGGGTGTTTTTATGATGAAATTGCGCATTTTCCCGAAACGAGTTGTTGCATAGATGTGACGTCATGATTTCGGGAAGGTGCTTGGGTGGAAAATATTATTCAGGGTGTTTTTTATGATGAATTTGCGCGTTTCTTCGAAATTAGCTTCGCAGGTGGGGTTTAATTTTATTATAATTTTTATTTATTTTTGACGTCACGATTTCGGAAAGGCGCATGGTTGGGAAATATTATACAGGGTGTTTTTTATGATGAAATTGCGCGTTTCTTCGAATAAGCTTCACAGGGAGGGCTTTAATTTTATTATTATTTTTGTTTATTTGTGACGTCACGATTTCGGAAAGGCGCTTTGTTAGGAAATATTATACAGGATGTTTTTAATGATTAAATTGCGCGTTTCTTCGAATACTTTTCGCAGGTGGGGCTTTAATTTTATTATTATTTTTGTTTAGTTGTGACGTCACGATTTTGGAAAGGTGCTTGGTTGGGAAATATTATACAGGGTGTTTTTAATGATGATAATATTTTAAGAATTGGGAAATTGCGCGTTTACGAATGAGCTTTTGCATAGATGTGATGTCACGATTTTGAAAAGCACTTGTGTGGGAAATATTATACAGGATGTTTTTTAATTTTCGACGTCACATTTTGGGGATTTTGAATAATTTTAGCGTGACGTCACGTTTAAGCCGTTTGGAAAATTACATACAGAGTTGACATTTTGAAAAATTATCAAAGTATTTTTGTTTCAAAAACCAAAAAATTATTTTTGAAAATCCAAAAACTCAAAATACAAAAAAAAAATTAAAAACTAACATCAAAAAAACTCAAATCGAAAATCAAAATAAAAAAACCAAACACTTGAATCAAAAAACCAAAATCAAAATGATTTTTTTTTGTAAGATCGACCATCTTTTCGTTTTTTTGCAAAATGGGAAAAAATTATTTGATTGAGTTAAATTGCTTCTACATTCTTAGCTAAGGTTAGGTTAGGTTAGGTTAGGTAAGGTTGGGATAGGTTAGGTTAGGTTAGGTTATGTTGTGGTTTTTGGGTTTTTCTTGGATATCTCCGCAAAGCGATGCCCGATTTCGAAAATTTAAAAAGTTCCAGAGGAGCCCAGCCCGTCCGCGACTTTTCACGACAGACGCTGCGCGGCAAAGCCGCGCGGCGACTGTTGACACCCGTCGCCCGCACAGCGGGCGTCTGCGACCGCAAAGCGGGAGCCGTCTGACTCACTCACCTTTGCGCGGCCTTTGCGCGGCTTCCTCTTACACCCTTCGGTTTTTACAAGTTGAGGTTCTCTCTCTCCCCACTCGATCTTTCACAACTCTGTCATTTATCATTCGATTTCAATTTGGAAAAATACCACAGATAGCTCTCTTCTTCTTCTATCGAATCTTTTATAACAATCTCCCAAACACGCAGTCCGATCTTTGCGATCGGGGCGTTACCGGAAAGTGTTTACCGTCAATCTTTTTCTTCGTTACTCAACCAACAGTGAGTCCGTCTTCTTCTTCTTGGTTACTCAATCATCAGTGAATCTGCCGCCAGGCTAAATTGCACGCGTAGCCGTGCAACGGGCACCTAGTAATATATATTAAAGTTGTAAGGTAGTTTCCGCGAAATTTATATGAAGCCTTTTATTCATTTCGATTTTTTTGCGTTTTTTTCGACTTTTTCACGCACTTTTTTGCGGTTTTCTCCGCAACCATAAGTAATAAGAATATTTTGTAAAAAAAATACGAACGGTAGATAGTTACCGCGTGAGAATTTAGTACACTCGATTTTTTCCTTCTTCTCACCTCCGTTCTACGCTCATTTGAGTAAAATTTGATTTTTCTTCAATAACTCGGCCGCCAGACAGAATTCGGAAATTCTAATCGACAAAAAGGTAGATAATCACGTTGCGCATACGATACAATTTATAAATATTTTTTTTCTAATTTATTTCAAAAATACGTATTTTTTACAAAATTTACATTTTTTTTCACCTTTTTCAATCGAATTTATTTCTTAAACGGCGAAGAATATTTTAATTTCAATAAAAGACTATGAAAAATCGAAGCCTCTGGCGTGAATAACTTTTTATTTCAATTTTTTCGGACGTCTTCTTCTTATATTTTTATATTTAATGTTGACAAATGATTTTCAGTCAAAAAGGCTTCACTTCTCGAGACAAGCTAAGGAGACAAGTTAAAAAGACAAGGGAAAAAGAGACACAGATAGAATGCCGTCTCGCCGAATTTGAAAGATGACAGCGGCATTGTCAATATGAAAAAATTCCACAGAAAATCTCAGTGTCGATTTTTGATTACATTTATCTGACCAATACGTCGATTTTACACGAAAAACTAAAGATAAAAATAATGCTTAATGTGTTTATTGTTGTTAAGGATAAAATTTTTCTTTGTCTTCTAAGAACTTTCTTACGAGCGATTCAGTTAAACCTATCCCTCTTTGCAAAAATCCTCAGCTGTTTTGAAAATTCGTATGATTTTACTTTAAATATGTTTTTTGAAGACAAATATCTGAATTAATATAACGTTAAATCATTAAAAAATTACATATAATTGAAAATTACATATAATTACATATAATTAAAAATCACATGTTGGTTTGTGTTTTTTATAAAAACACTTAATCCATTAGACGAATTTTATAAAAAGCGAACCAAATTAACATCTTCTGTCACGAAAAATTGGCGAAAATCCTATAGAAATTTACATTAATCGACAATTAAATGATGGAATGTCAGTTTCGTACAAAAAATGCATGTTTTTGAAATTAAAAATGTAATGTCTCGGTATATTTTTGATGAATAATACATCTGTTGTAAGAAATATACAGTTTAAAATATGATTTATCTATTTTGACAAGAAGAAAATATATTTTAATTCAGTATAGTTGTAAAAGATTAAATCGAAGAAACATAGTTTTCGAAAATATTTATTTCAATCAGCTGTTTTCGATTCAAATATTTTTAAACATGTTAGGCGTAATGGTTGAATACATTGTCGTGTGTGCATATTAAATTAGGTACCTACATACGTTTTAAATAAAAATATATTGAAATCATTAAGTGAGGTTTCTCAGCGGGTTTTAATGCCATCATTTTAAAAAAAATTACAAAAGACAAGTCTTTGCCGCGTGATTTTTTCTAAACATTTATTTTATTCTTCTTCTTCTTTCGTTTCCATGCTAGATCTCGTGAAATTTCATTTTTACTCATATCTCGGTGTTGTGCAATCGGATTCAAAATTAAAGTATGACGTTTTGTGACGAATCCGGCCATTTTTTTTACGTACAAAGTTTTTGCATAGCCTTTTTTCTCGCGAAAATGCAAAAATAAAACCCCGTTGTAGGCGTAGTTTTAAAAATTAGAGACGCCGTCTTTTGCGCATTTTTGTGAAACTTTTTCACCCCCTCCACTTTCCTAGGTACCTAACCAAGGTCGAAATATATAATGATGCAATATAGTATATAATTTTTTAGGATTACAACGTACAAGTTACAGAATCATGTATCAATAACATGCACCACCGAGAATAATTTCAGAAGAAAAATGTTGGGTTAGGTTATGTTAGTTTAGATAAGGTTTAGTGCGTTCTTCAAAAAATAAGATAAAAATATTTATTTTAAAACATTTCTTCTGAATAGAACTATTGTTTTCGAGGGTATTATTTGTAAATGTATTTTGCGATTAGATAATTTCGATGAAAGTGTAGCTCTTTCTTCTTATTAATATTATTCTTCACTTATTCAATTTTTTCTATCACTGTTTTCAATTTTTTAAATAATATGTTTCAGTACATTTACAATTTTTGATACAATACAAGTTATAAGCAAAAAAAGATTATTTCAGGTTAGGTTAGGTTAGGTTATGTTGTGGATTTTGGGTTTTTCTTGGATACGTTCGCGAAGCGATGCCCGATTTCGAAAATGTAAAAAGTTCCATACGAGCCCAGCCCGTCCGCGTCTTTTCACGATAGACGCTGCGCGGCAAAGCCGCGCGGCGACTGTCGACACCCGTCGCCCGCACAGCGGGCGGCTGCGACCGCAAAGCGGGAGCCGTCTGACTCACTCACCTTTGCGCGGCTTTTGCGCGGCTTCCTCTTACACCCTTTGATTTTTACAAGTTGAGGTTCTCTCTCTCCCCACTCGATCTTTCACAACTCTGTCATTTATCATTCGATTTCAATTTGGAAAAATACCACAGATTGCTCTCTTCTTCTTCTATTGAATCTTATATAACAATCTCCCAAACGCGCAGTCCGATCTTTGCGATCGGGGCGTTACCAGAAAATGTTTACCGTCAATCTTTTTCTTCGTTACTCAACCAACAGTGAGTCCGTCTTCTTCTTCTTCGTTACTTAATCATCAGTGAATCTGCCGCCAGGCTAAATTGCACGCGTAGCCGTGCAACGGGCACCTAGTATATTATTATGTTAATATAAAAAATATAATAATAATATAGGTTAATATAAAAAATATAACAATATTTTTTCAATTGATTCAGCAACATTGTAGATTGACATTTTTAAATATTGATTGTATTATTTATATGTATCTACTTTTATTAATTGTAGGTGTAATTAATAAAAAATATAAGTAGATACATACAAATAATACAATCAATATTAAATATAAAGCCGCCTCTACACTACTAGGAAAGTCAGCCGGAGTCCGAGGTAACCCGAAGTAGGTGTCTACACTGCGAGGAACTCAGTTGCCCATAGAATAGTACTCCGCACGAACTTCGGGTCACTTCGGATTCCTTTGACTCGGCTCAAATACCGACAACTTTCGTAAGTCGCCCGAGGCGAGGCGCAGTAGCACAAAGTACCCCTCCACACTATAGTATTCGCTTCGCTTCGGCCGACTTCGCTAGTAGTGTAGAGGCGGCTTAATAATATAAAAAATATATAATTCTAATATAATAATAATATAATAAATGTATAAAAAAAGTATATCACTACACACATGCAAAACCTGGCAGAGATACTATATTAAATTACTTCCATGATGATTTTATAATAGAATTAAAAATATACTGAGTCACTCGAGCTCCAATGCGTATTAAAATGTTTTTTTTTAATACGAATTGGAGCTGCGTATAAAAATGTTTTTTTTTAATAAGCATTTAAAAGACAGATATAAACTAAGTAAGTATAAAAGAGCTATACGATAAGTACCCCTATTTAACTAAACTAAACTAAAAGTGCCACGCCACACAAAATCTATATGCCATCTTTCAAATAATGCCTCTTAAAATTTATAGAGTAGTTTTGTTTTGATATTTGTTGAAAATTCTTATTAGCAACTAAAAAGAGATTCAAGAATTCAAGTGTGTCCAAGTATCCATTTTGCATCCAGGCCATCCAATGACGTGACAACTGTGGTCATGGCCGCTGTTTTTTGGGATTCGCAAGATAAAATGGATGGACAATCATGGGGCAGTACTACGCTGATTTATTTATTTGGACGATTCAACGCTGAATTGATAAGAAAATGGCATCATTTTCACTTGTCCGTAATCACCACATCAAAACTGATACAATTGCAAGTTCTTCCATACTGTTCTTTAGATTTCTGACAAGCCTTTTTTTTAAAAAGCCTTTTTTTTAAAAAGGCTTGTCAGAAATCTAATCTGACAAGCCTTTTTTTTAAAAAGCCTTTTTTTTAAAAAGGCTTGTCAGAAATCTAAAGAACAGTATGGAAGAACTTGCAATTGTACCAGTTTTGATGTGGTGATTGCGGACAAGTGAAAATGATGCCATTTTCTTATCAATTCAGCGTTGAATCGTCCAAATAAATAAATCAGCGTAGTACTGCCCCATGATTGTCCATCCATTTTATCTTGCGAATCCCAAAAAACAGCGGCCATGACCACAGTTGTTTTTTAAAAAAAGGCTTGTCAGAAAGCAGATCACTTCAAACGAGAAGGTCATCATCGAAACAGACGCCTATTTTGCTGAGTTTAACAAATTATATTTCTCGTATGGCTTAAAAAACCTGAAATAGCGATTAAGTGTAACAAGCTGAAAGGAGACTAAAACAGGTACTTACAATGCAGCTCTCGTATATTATTTATTAATTAACACCCTATAGGGCTTTTACAACAGATAGGTAAAGTGTACATCAACAGAATATATAGTTTAAAGAAAAGAAAAAAAAATGAAAACATAATAATGACATAAAGAGGAAAGAAAATACTTAAAATACAGATACAAATATATAAAGATAAATATAATATAATGTAAAAAGCAAGTATATTAATAAAATTACTTTCAGCATGTCTAAATATATTTTTTATATTTAGACATGCTGAAAGTAATTTTATTGTTATTGATTATATTGTTTATTATTTACAGCGTAAAAAATTGAGATGGATGACCAGCGAACATGTCAAATATCTGCGTGGCTGGAAGAACCTGATCCAGATGAAGAATCTACTTTGGATCTAGAGGATACGGACGTCAATCATGTAGACAGCCCTGAAAGCAACTGTTCTGATATTGACAGTCTTCATGAAACTGATACGGGAGCAATTTTCAGATGAAAATTGTTTTCATGTTATCTTCACTCCACAACGATGATAATATCAATCAACAGACAGATATTGAAGCCAAACCAGAAATTGTTAAATTATATAATAGTACTTAAGGAAATGTGAATGTTGTGGATCAAAAGAAGGACTACTCTGTTGCACGAATCTCGTCTAGACGGCCAATGCGACTGTTATTTTCTATTTTGAATATAAGTGGCATCAATACACAAATTACATACAAAGCAAACACACAAACTTTGATTGGAGACGTGTATTCAAAAGATGGCTCTGGAGATTGTAAAAAAACATATTTCACGAAGATTGCATATGCAGAACATTTCTACGGATCTAAAATTCCAAATGAAGCGGTTTGTACCTCTTCCTAATGTGAAAGCTGAGCCTAAATGTTCAAGAAGGAAAAATAGACGCTCTAAAAAAGCGTGCACTTTGTGCAAAAAAAATCACTCTGCACTGAGCATGATACATGCATGTACAGTATGTGTTTCGAAAGACACATTTCTCTAGATCACATGGAAAACTGAATAATTTAAATTTATGTTGTTTTTGATTTTTTATATATTTTTTCGTTAAGTGTGCCTAAAGTTAAGGCGAAAGTTTAGAAAACTTTTTATTTATGCATAAGGCTGTATTTTATGTTAATTAGTTTTAATTAAATACTTTTAATACGTAACCAAATGCTTATCATTTATTATAACCATTATTTCATTTTAATAAAATATTACCCTTTTTTAAAAAATACGACTTAAATAGCGTGAGCATTTTGCTCCCGCGTGCCTATCCATGAAACATTTTAGGCTACACCTTCTCACGGGTTAATAACAACTTTACATAATCAAGATATATTATAGATGTCATGTTTCGTAGAGACGAAGCTACATTTTTGTTTAAAGTCTTTTTGGGTGTTCAAAGGGCTTATGACCTATCGTACAGCTGGCTTAAGTGATAGCTTTACACAATGTAACGTTTACCAACTCCCAAATTCAAGTTCAATTCAGCAACTTCCCAGTTTGTCAATGCCTGTCTGCTAGATATTTTCAGTACACAAGTCTATAAAAGTTTAACCGATCGTATGTCAGAGCGTAGATCTCCACGACTATTTTTGTTCTCTCTGTGTGCCGAAGCTGAGATATGCGCTCCCTAGACATGTAGGCGAATTTGACCTTTCTACCTCTATTTATGGGTTTTTAAAACTTATAATTGGTTGTATCTTAAGTTTTTAAATGATGAACGAGTTCTATTCGTCAAGTAACCTCATTGGCTGCGTAAACCAGACAAAAAATCATTCCAAATGTCGTCCATGAACCGCGTAGTTATTGTGTTATTTATTTGTTAAAAAAAGTGTTATTGCTTCCATGGTTTTATTCGATAAACATGTGCGTACATTTCTGACAGTAAATTTCATAACTTGTTTTCATAATTATGTATTTTACAAGTAATTATTGAAGTATGTGTATTGAGAAACCAGAAACTGCAACTTCTTAGCGACCATTGTTGATTTTTACATGAATATAACCATCAGAAAAAAGTGTCTAAAAAAACAGCAATCGTGTGCGTAATTGCGCAGAAAATAGCGTACGTTATGCGTTACGTACAAGCGGCATACGAGGGTTAATGAACTCTGAAGTGAAACCAGAGTATGCAAAAATTACTCTTAGATATGGAAGGAAATATACCCTGAAAGCCTCCATCCAAAATCATTACTTTTTTCCCAGTAATTTTTGTATGCGATATATCTACATATTTTGTTGATTATGATTGCTATTGTTAATTGTTTTTTCCTTATTTCATTTAAATACTAAAACATTCAAATCTAAATAACATTTAAGAAAAACATTTCGGTGTTCGGTTTACATGTGCGTATGATACAGATACAAGAACTAATAAGTGTGAAAAAAGATTAACATCACTACAGTAAAATGTAATAGAACTTATTGAATATTGAAATATTTCTAAATAAAAATAATACTGCGGGATACTTCAAGCCTAAATAAAAATAAAATGTATTTCTCATAAATATTATTATACTAAGGACAATTATAGTTTTTAGAAAATTTAATATTTGTAGAAAAAAGCCTACGATAAACTTTTCATCTCATTCCTCATCATTATTCAGGTAGCCTAAAGCGACATTATCGCGGAGAAGAGAAAATATAATTATGCAGAAGACACTGTGAAGAAGAAAAATGGAAACTTACAATACTGGTGCATTTCATCAGGGTGGAGCTTCTTCTTTTTGATTTCCTTTCTGGACTAACCATTACCTGATCGCCAACTGAAATCATTAAGTAATATTAATTTAAAAAGGACTGGCAAAAATGTGATTGCCAATAACAGCTGTGTTTGAGGCTTTTTGTGATATCAAATTATGATGCGTCATCATTATCAGCGTTGCAACCTCCTAAAGGATGTAACGCTGAAATTTGTAATGAAATCATTCATAATAATTCATTAACAAACAACAAAATACTGTCTGATACTCACATTTAGCTGCTGCAGAGACCTGATCTTGTTCGATTAATGACTTCAATTCACAAGATACCTGTAAATGAGTCATGCATTATTGTATGAATTAAAAATTATTAGTATTAATACTTTGATTTACATTTAACAATTTAAGTTATGAATTGTGGATTTTTAATATATTTAACAAAGCAAAGTGAATTTAAGAATCTTTCCCCTTGACAAAAAAAACAATTATTTTTATTAAAGTAAACGCAAAAATTCGCTAAATGTAAAGAAATAAAATGATTAAATTTTTGTGCTTACTTTCATTACAAATGAATAATCACAAAATAACAATTATAACAATTATTTTTGTACTTCATTGGTTAATTTTAATTATTTATTATTTTACTTCCGTACTGATTGGGCTACAAATGATTATATGAAGATTTCCAACCACTTGTTTGTCGAAGAGCACACACAATTTAATGGGTTCTTTGGGGGTAGAAAGTTTTAATTATAAAATTCCTTGGAAGACATCGCAATAGAGTTTCACCGTTATACATATTAGAATATCATCTCTAAAAACTTGCCATGTTGTGAATTGACTACGTATGGAGATATGAGAATTGTGTTTTTTGATTTGGAGAAAATATATGCACATCCATTTGAATAAATTAATTGTTAAAATGTTAGCGTTGTATATTGTACGAGTTGTCGGTTGACCTTTGAAAACCGAATACAAGTGAAGGCGCATGCGCGCAGAAAAGCGCAGAAAGACGGGTCGGTAGAAAGATGCCGTAAGCTAAAAGAATACATGTCTACAAGATGTGCATCAGTTTTAAAGGCAAAAGGGCACCTTACTAAATATTAACTAAGAAATTGGTATAGGCATTACTTAAGGGTTTTTAGGTGAAAATATTGAAGCGCATTCAAATTTCAAGTCATTGTCGCAGTGTCGTGTACACAGATCTGCACTCTATGGTCATGTACTTTAAAGCTGAAATTAAGTTACCCGTCGACCCGTCTACAAGTCGACAATGAGGAGACTTTTTGTCTTGGTCTACGTTGAATTACGAATGAAAGATTCTTCATTTAGTCGTCTTCGAATTCAACTAGTCTATACGATAAATGTAAACCTCGAAGCGTCGATGAAACGTCAACGGTTGATTTTAACTAGTCCGTCCATTAAACGCCCATCACTAGTTTCTGCTACTTGATACTATTTGGGTCAGTTAGTTATTACTGTGAAATTTTTTATAAAGTTGAAGAATGCAATTTTGTTGGTACACAACTCGTCCGCCCGGCGGACGCGCAGATATTCAGGACAAGCCGCGACCCATTCATTCCCGTCCGAATCACGTCCCCGGTCAGTCGACAGAACCAGCCTCCGAGGACTCCGTCCCGAACCTCTAGGACACGATAGTTTAAGCATATTTAAGTCAGTCAAATTACGAAAGCTTGTATACTTTTTCAACAATAAATTTGTAAGTAGACATCCTCTTTCAATTATTAATCATCTGTCCTAATTCATTATCTAGAAACATCTACGCATTCACAGATTGTTAAA
The DNA here is from genome assembly GCA_016648135.1 of Agrypnia vestita. NCBI lineage: Eukaryota > Metazoa > Arthropoda > Insecta > Trichoptera > Phryganeidae > Agrypnia > Agrypnia vestita. The sequence goes on along the minus strand of JADDOH010014477.1, from coordinate 10,159 downwards.
ACAGTGGAGTGTATGTCCGGAGCTTATTTCATAAGCCACATCCTGGGTATACACACCTCCCACAAATATTTTGTAATGTGGGAACTTGAAATTTATTGAATAGGTCTGTGGTCAGATAATCATTAGGTTTTTTAAGAATGATCTTAATAATTAATTTCTGGGCAACTTCTAAAGATTTCAATGTAGTTTTGAATGCACTACCCAATGAGATAATACTGTATTGTAAAACTGACTGGACTAAAGCATAATATAGTATTTTCAACAATTTTATTTCTTATTCTTTCTACAGTTTTATCGATTCATAATTTCCATTTAATATTAGAGTCAACTATTATTCCTAAATAATTAACATTACTTTTTAAACTTAATATTTAACAGTCTTTTTTACATGTAATATTATTATTATTAGGACAATTATTAGAATATAATTGTTATATATATAAAATTTAATATATAGATATAGATATATATCTATAAGATCATCATATATATCTATATAATTATATATATACATATATATATGTAATATACCTGTTATTATTTTTCAACTATATTCACGAATATTTGTATGAACATATGAAGTTATTTTTGACAATCTGCCAGTTACAATTAATTTTTAGTAGCACTAGAACTACCATGTATTACTGTACTACACTACATACACATTTGCCACTTTGTGTAAAAAAAAAATTAAAGCCAGAATGTAATCTCACCTGAACTTCATCTTTGAAAAGTATGAATATATTTGAAATGTAAGTTATCATCCTCTGCTTATGGGTATTAGACAGCAAGGTCATCTCTAAGGCATGCAGCAAAGGGGGCACCCCTGTAAAAAAAATGTAAGATGCTTAGAATACTATTTCCTTTACAATAGTGGCGCATTTGTATCTACACACCACATTTATTATGTTCATTGCAGGGGCGTGCAATGAGAACAAGCATGACTTTTATTTAACCGTATATGTATTTGGGAAAAAACATTGAAATTAAGTATTTATCTGGCAAAATATTGTGAAATATTAAAATTGGAATAATATGTTAATTATCGTGATTGGAATATTACGAGATATATCTCTTATTTCCGTTTTTTTTTTCAAAATATATGGTTAGGAAAAATTAATGCTTCATGTTCCCACTGCATGTCCCTGGTACATTGCAATGCGGGGAATTGGTTCGCCTAGATCGCCAGGAAGAATGTTCAAAGCTTTCCAGTTCCACGCTGCCACCGATCAAAAAGCTTGAGAAAAAATATTTGGATCCTGAATTCCAACTTGCGGTGTGATCTTCCACCTACTAGCGAGACTTCAGTGAGGGTGTACGTATGTGACAACATTTCCTAGTCAGAGAAGCAACCATAACCTCAAAAGACAAAAAAATAATATTGGCATTGAAACATTAAATCCCCCATATTTTATGGACTCTGATACACACAATTTTATTCTGCAAAATCTATACCTATAAAACTCAATGTCTGTCTGTCTGTTCTCTATACAAATCTATACCGTTTAACCGATTCGATTCAAACTTTGCATACTTATGCTTTAGGACCCGGCGGGTAATATAGGCGACATTTCCCGCCTATTCTTTTAACCCTTTCCCTCCCCATGATATATTTTCGATGCAAATCTGTACCGTTTGACCGATCATTTGGATGGACTCAAAATTTGGAAACTTATTCGTTAGGACTCGGCGGATAACATAGGCAACATTCTCCCCCTATAATCTTATCCCTTCCCCTCCATCTGTACCGTTTGACCGATCGGACTCAAAATTTGGAAACTTATTCTTTAAGACACGGCGGGTAACATAGGCTGCATTTCCCCCTCCTCTTTTACCCTTTCCCCACCCATTGATTTATTTTCGATGCAAATCTATAACGTTCGACCGATCAGACTCAAAATTTGTAAACTTATTCTTTAGGACCCAGCAGGTAACAATAATAATAATAATAATTGGATAATTTGTATAGCGCCGTTTTCGCGAATACTCACCTCAAGGGCGCTTTACACAGAGAAATTATTATCTTACAAGACAACTTACTGCTAGAAAAGAAAAAACTTATTTACTATTACTTATTCACTAGGTGGCATACAAGAAGTGGAATTAAAATTGAGTACTATAATAGTTTGTGAGTCCCTGAAAGAATTATGTGTTTTCGCGGAGTGCACAATAGGAGTGGAAAACATTATCTAGCGTTGTTGTGGTCAGAAAACAAAGGTGACATTTCCTCCCTCCCCTTTTACCTTTTCCCCTCCCCCTGATATATTTTCGATGCGAATCTATACCACTCGAATCAAACCTTTGTTTCCCCACACAAATTTATTTTCAACTTATTCCTTAACCCTTGCAACGCCGGGTACGAACAGCTAGTTCAATATAAAATCTACCTGCAACTGAACGTTCAAATTTTACACTCGGGCATGGTGAAAAAGACTACGATGAATTTTAAAGTAACAATCTTTAAAACCATAGTACGAAGGCATTCGCTTAGCATCGGGGTACTTTCTAAATTAAAAAAAATACAAACATTGGGATCGCTGATGTCTTTATCTTATACTAGCTGTGCCCGCAGCTTCACCCATGTGGAATTCAGTTTGAGACTATAAGAGTATCAGTGAAAAATCAATATAATCTAAACTACTCATTCAAACAATGTTGCGTAAAAGGCAATTTTTATTTACATAAAATTTATTTTGATAAGAATTTAACATTACTTACTTAAATTACCCCCGACAGATTAAAATTAATTTTAAATATATATTTTATTCATATTTTATCAATTTGTGAATTAACCTTAACATAGAGATAAATGTTGTCGCAGACTTTTTATAGGCCTTTTTGAGTTCTACAACTTCTCTATAGAAAGCATTCATTTTTCTCTTACTGTTAAGGCAGCATTCATAAGAAACAAATTCTTAAGACCGTTTTTTCGTCAACTTTAGTCGTAAAAAAAGTCACCACGAAAAGCCCTTTTATTTTAACTAGATAATATATAGCCTGCAATCACCCTGAAAGTTCACTCTAAATATTGGTGAAAGAATTTTTGAAATTGGATGAGTAGTTTCGGGGATTACCTCATACATCCAAACATACAAACTCACAAACTTTACCTTTTTATATATTTATAGTACAGATGTATCTATATTATAGTAGAATCCCTTCTATCCATCTATCTATATTATAGTATATTATCCAAGATGGATGGTGAAAAAATCTTGGATAATCAATTTCACAGTTGATCCGAAAGCATTGAAAAATAGACCAAAAATACATAATTTAAATACGCTCTTTTGTAAAGGAGTGACAATAGCAACTGGATGCAAGTAATCCTCCTACTAAAACATCACAACAAGAGATCACTTTTCAAAAAAGCTGGGCAGCTGATGTTTTTGTCTTTAAACATGTGGAACATTCTCATTAAGAAAAACTTTTCAATGACTTTTAAATTTGTCCCGGATATTCCACATCCCAGTTGCTTCGGCCGAAAATATATCTATATTAGAACATTTTCACTTGAACATTTTCGATTCATAATTTAGGCAGGAATCTGATTGTGATGTACTAAGGACTAATCCTGTTACACCCTGTATTTTTACAGAAATTAATTCAAAAGGAGATTTTATATCTTTTCCTCTATTTCAATTTTTGCCGTATAACCCCTTCCACCCGGATCGATACGATTGTGCATTCACAAAAAAAAATATTTCCCGCTAACTAAACCATTTTTCGGGTTCAAACCGGCCTGCTCTAATGCACGCGCGTGAACACACGATCATTGCAGGCCGGTTTGAACCCGAAAAACGGTTTAGTTAGCGGGAAATATTTTTTTATGTGAACGCACGATCGTATCAATCCGGGTTGAAAGGGGTATGAAGAATCATTTTTAAATTCTTTATATTAGGTTCGCCACCGTATGTATGGAGTGTGGAAATGTCTTGGAAGTGAAAATTAACACACCTATCGTCCAATCAAACTGAAATTTTGCACATCGACTTGACATCGATGACAATGCATTTTTACAACATTAAGTATAAACGTAAACAACCACACATTGTGGTTGTTTACGTTTTTTGCGAAAAGAACTCATCGACCAAGAGCTTGATTCCAAAAATTTCAAGTTCTCTAAATGGACGCAGCCCGCCGACGTCTTTGACGTCTTTGGAAAATATCGACGGTGGAAAGGAAATGTCGTGGGACTTCTCTCCTCCTCAGAACTGAGTCAAATTTCAGCTTTTTTCTGATCTAAATTATCTGTTTTTTTTAATTCAGTTCATAAAAAAATCATAGCGAGGTTCAACAACTTCCTACACATAGCGCGCGATAGTACGCGTCAGGTCTAAAGGAAATTATTGTTCCGATTTGTGTGTCCACGGAATGGCATTCGTTTTAGAGGGGTTTTTTGCTATTTTTTATATTTTTGTATGCTTTTCTGCGATACGTTGGCCAATTTTACATGTAAATATCGCAATCGATAGAGCAGGAGTGCGGCTATGGAGTGTGCTAAAAATACACATTCCAAAGTCATATGCACTTCAGAATTAAATTCGCTTTCATATGGTTTTCACAGTTTCAGCCGCTGCTCTGCGAGAGGTAGTTCTATTCTCTATCTAAAAATCACAAGTAGAGTTTTTACTTTTCAATCTATTGGCATTTTTTACTTCCTTTCTACATTTTTTTCTCAAAGATACAAGCAAAAACATAATTATTTTACACCAATTCTGGAATTATTGTCAAATGATATTCTTTTTTTTTCCAAGATGCTCTAAGAACGGCGCTCCAATGACTAGGTTCCTGAATAATCACACTTGGGTGACGTCACTATGATAAAGCAGTACCTATGAAAATTAGACGTATCTAGAAGCTTCTGGTTTGTGTCTTCTAGGGTACTATGCCGTGTTATTACGACCTTTCTGGGCGACGTTTCGGATCCCATTGCAGGGTAATAACATGGCATCATACCCAAGAAGATTCTGAATGGCCGTGAAAACCTAAGAACGTTCCTAGAAGCATCCATCCTGTACAGAGAAGTTTGAATGACATCAAACGAAAAATTCTGCATGCAGGTCTTTTTCTTGCGCATAAAAAAATTATAATGAAAACTTTCTTTTTATAGGTTAAATTATTTCTGCAAATCATATAAAATGAAAGAGCCAATAATAAAAAAATACCTAGTTCTTGAAAGATTTTTAGAGCCGTTTCATTATTCTCTACATCTTCCTTGGGATTGAAAACATCTTTGGGGAGTAAATTGGGTCGATATTTATGTAAAAGTTTGCAGAGGATCGTCCCGTCTCTGAAGGCAAAAGTGAGATTTTCTACCGCCTGCGGTTCCACTTCACGTTTTATCCACTCGAGTAGACTATCATAGCTCATTGTGGGACCTGAAAATAGTTGAAGTTTGAGAGAAAATAAATATATACATTTACTGTATTATGAAAAGTGCTTACGAACCTGGCACTTGAATGTAAATTAAAATAGTAAAACAAATTGCATAGAAACACTAATAATTTCAGACTGACCCCAATCTACTGTTATGTATCTGTACTCTCTAAATTATAATATATCAGTTTTCACTTACGTTTCTGCTTATCATCATTAATATGAGATGACTCCTGAAAAAATTAAACACAGTTAAATTCTTAATAATGAATAATATTTCTCTTAATATTAAGCTCTTCAATTCACCAAATAAAGTAGTTGCTATTGTTTTTCGATGTTTTATCCAATCATATAAGTCTATACTTGTAAATAGATATACAGAGTGTCTTTTGACTAATAGCAAACCTTTGCACCCTGCTTACGTTGTTTTTTTTTTTTTTAAATATTATTGTATGGGTTACCACAAATATTACTGAAGTACATATACAGGGTATCTCTTAGCTAGTAGCAAAAACTTCAAGGGAGTCTTCTTCATTCAACTTTGAATAGAAAATATTCTTGACACATTGTATGAAATGTCAACAGCGAATCAAAGTGCAATTTTTTTCAATATTCCTGACTTATTTTCTGTAAAACATTGGACTATCACTACAGCAGTAACTTATATGGAATATCATAAATTCATTTGCTTTAATACAAGTCATATAAAATGACAAAAATCTGAAACGACAGAAATTTGAAAAATACATTTTTTTGTAAAAAAGACAAAGAAATATGTATTGAAAGAAAAATGCAATAATGTAGAAATAATATGATATTTTCTATTCAAAATTGAATGAGGAAGACTTCCCCAAAGTTTTTGCTACCAGCTATGAGACACTCTAGATATTATAATAACAGTACAGTAAAAGCTCTTTAATACGAAATTCAGGGGCCCAAAATTCACAAAAGAAATTCAAATTAGGGAAATAGAATTGGTAGGAAGTTTTTAAACCATCAACACACTTTCTAAACATTTCCAGGTGTACAACAAATGTATTTTTAAATACATTCATTTGGCCAATGTTGCATTCATTTTTATCAGTTGTTTCAATAAAATTAAGATAAATTACCTTCAAATGTGATCTTGAGCCAACAATTCAATTCACCGTGCTTTTAAATTTTGGTGCGATTTTTTAGAATTGTTGAAACAGTCGAATTGGCAATACCTTCAGAATACAGAACAAACGCGATAGCATATTTTTTCGCAATCTTGCCCTTATTCTCAATTTTCCTGTCCACGTCTTTAATCAAATCCATTTTCATCAAAATAGTTAACATTTTGTGTGCGCTGCAAACTAACGCCATTTTCATTTGAAACGAAACACTAGTAAAAATAAAATGCGAAAATAACTAAAATCTAACACGTGAACGCAATAAAATATCTAATATTCTTCACACTTATCAAATAACACAAAATATATTAAAATCGTAAATGAAGAGACTAAAATATTGAAAGTTTTCACGGAAATCACAGATAAAGGCACAAAAAAGAGTTAATGACGTAATGTTTTCACACGATGCGACTATAAGAATATATTTTCAATATTAGTAAAACACAAAGATGTAACAATTTAAAACTCCAAAACCGGTGCGAAAGATGACAAAACTTCAACCAATCTCGCCTTTCGGCGGGATATCATAAAACGGAAGGCATATAACATCCCCAATCGGCCCCGGGTCGGTTGGGGATGTTTTATGACTTTTATTAGCATTGTACAGATGATCAAAGCCCTTTGAGCGCAGTGAGCGGTCATTCTCACAGGGATTGAGGCGCAGCGAAAGATAAGTCAGCGCAGGTATAAAAAACACTAGCAAATGTTCATTTACACAAACGATGTTTCGCACACGATCAATCCAGCGGCATAAAATTGGACACTTTAAATTTGATAAAAATAACAATAAATGGTTGTGTGTGTGTGTTGGTGAACGCATGTGTAAATAAACATCGCCTGCGAAAAGCAATTAGTGAATCATTGTTGATCGCGGATGAATGAAAAGGGGTCATTAAGACGAAAACCAAATGGCCGACGAAATTCTGGGAAGAGAGGGCTGAGCTATAGAGCTCATTAGCCGCCCGCCATTTTGTCTTTCATTCACTAATGACATCATTTCTAGGAATTATAATGTGTTTTGTCTGTATTTTATGTTCATTCATTTTATGTATATAATTGTTACTATAAGGTTTATGTTATGATTTAGTTGTAAGATTTTCTTTCCGCGTCGGGGCTTCGACCAACTTGCATAACTTTAAGAATTTTTTGATTTTATATGTATGTTTATATGTAAATTGTATTCTTTGTTTGAAATAATATGAGTGGAATTAGCGGTCTTATTGCTGACGAATCTTGACGGGAGATAAAAGGTTTTGTGCATTATTAGGACATCCGCGAGATTCGAAAATAAACATATCTCACTGTGGAGGATGATGGCCGATCTCGCGGATTAAATTAAATAGTAAAAAAAGATGTTTTTTGACAGTTTTTAGATAACTGCGCAGTAGATTTGAAAGGCCGTTTAAATGGTCGCGCAGGTCGAAGTTTGAACGCGACAAGTCGGCGCCAGCCGGGGGCCGCTGGTTTATGGACCAGACGTACACGGTGCGTGGAGAGTTTGCAACAAGAAAGTTCACGAGATGAACTCAGAAAAAGTGCACAAAACCTGGCATGTTGTATATTGTTGGATTCGGCATGTCATTTTCTGTCAGAATTCATTATAAAATAAAGAATCGGATTAGTTTGGAAGGAGATACATCGAGAGATAGGAATCGGCCTTTTGGAGGCGATTTATGAGCGCCGACACATCCGGACACATTGGTCCTAATTAAATTCACATGCGGATGTGCCAGGCGTTCAATTTGATATAACATTTATATATGTAAACCTCCCCGTTCGGGAGATAATTTGGCTAGACGGGCAAAATGGTCCATCTAGAGGATGCGCCGGCACGGTATCGCCCGAGCGGGCGACTTTGGTCCGCTCGGGGATGCTGCGCCCATCACCATCCACCACTGGGTATTCTCGAGATGTCTCTCCCCTCCATCACTAATCCCATTTTGACCGTTAATTTCCCATTATGTCTAGATTTTAAGTATAAATAAAGGAAGATTCCGTAGACCCAGCATCCTCAGTTCACCGACATTACTTTTACATTGTTACGCTGCCGGTCCGCGGAATCGTTTTTTGCTAAAAAGTGCCTTTTATTTTTTATTTAAATTTCCTGAAAAAGTGTTTTTTGTTGTTGCTTTCTAATTTACCTTTGTGCTTAAAATATTGTAAATTCATACTGAATTTCTTCCACCGTAACGCGGAGACCCACCCTATATTTAACTATTTTAAATTTGATTTTTTAGCCGCTCGGGTTTTAAAATATTTTGGGAATTTTTTAATAGTTTTTTCGAACTTGGTATGGCCCTGTGCGTACCAAACGATGTTGTGTCAAATTTCGTAATTTTGTCTGAAAATTTTTTCGTATTTGGAATTAGCCATTTTTTAGAATAATAGGTAGCATTTTGTATGAAAATTCATTTGAGGGGGAAACAATTAATTAATAATGATAAAAATTTTCGAATTATAGTTGTTTGTATTAACGAGCTTTTACTGTATATTTTAAGAAATCATGAAAACTTACCACGCTTTCTCGTTTGGATCTCCTTTTTCTTTTATTAGAAGATAATCTTTTACTCTCCCCTAGGGTTTGAAAAAAAATATTACACACAATATACAGGTTTTTTCACTTTAGTCAAGGGCATGTAAGTATGTCCGTATTAATTCATAGTGTTTGAAATTCATTGAGATATTGAAAAATAATCCATAATCAGTTTGAAAATACTTACGACTTTCTGCAGTTAAATGGACATCATTCGGTTCGTTTGATTCCTGAAAACCAAAAAAAGGTCCTACTTTTAATACTAATTCATCTTTAAATAAAAAATAAAAAAATCTTTAAAAATAATAATAATAAAAAAATAAAAAAACTAGTTCATTATTTTGAGTTTTTTATAGAAGTTAGAGTTCATTAGAGTTTTTTAATTTAATATGTATCGTGATAGGTGTAAAAAAAAAAAATTGTAATAATTAATCACCCCCTTGTAAAAAAAAATCACCCAACATCTAACCAAATTTTATTCTCTCGGGGTGGTGTAATCGGCAAGGGTGTGCAGTGAGAACATTGCAGCATGACATTTATATATGAACATATTTTGAAAAGAAATAAAATTTAAATATATACCTTGTATTTCACAATTATTATGATATTTTAATATATCGTAATATTCTGTCACAAAAATATTTTTTTCAAAATATATGTCTGCATTAAAGTCATGCTTCAATGTACACACTGCATGCGCCTGGCAACCAGGGTGGTGAAACCTTTTAATTAATGTACCAGAAAATGTCCTAATGATGGAAAATCAACATCAATTATTATTTTATTTAATTAAACAAAACATTTAATTAAACAAAAACAATCTGTCATAATTATTTTTAATGTGAAGTATTAACATTGTTTAACGTTGATCGACATCTAATACAGTGGGTATTTGTATAGAAATTTTTTTATTCTATAATATATGCCGCAGATCATTTTCAAATTAAAAAAACAAGAGCAAAAAAAGGTGGAATTGAAGAGATTGTTATGTGACAGTTATAATACTTATGTGTTGTGTTCTGTATGTTTTGGATAGGATTCCACATATACAGAACATATGTGTTAAAGTATTGGTAAATTTATTTTAAAATTA
>JADDOH010014476.1:0-73111 GCA_016648135.1 Agrypnia vestita | reverse complement strand
AGCCATCCTTCCTGCGCATACGGGCGGTGCGGGTTCTTGCCAATTACGCCTCTGAGCGAGCGTCGGTAAATATTCCCGCATCCAGCGTCTCCAGAACATATCTGCTAACTGTTGAGAGAACTGCCACTGTTTCTTCAGGCAGATCTGTTCCTCCAGCGGTCCATACGCGGCCAGATGCATATGTCGTCCAGCCGTGTTCATTAGAATGTGATTCGGTGTGAGTGGCTCGCCGTCATCCGGGTCAACTGACACATGAGTCAGCGGTCTGCTGTTCACGGTGAATTCGGCTTCCGCGAGGGCTGTGACTAATGTTTCAACTCGCGGCGCCCGGTCTTTCAGCGTCATTTCGAGTGCCCGCTTGACCGAGCGCACGAGGCTTTCCCACGCCCCGCCCATGGGTGGTGCTAATGGAGGATTGAACGCCCAATCTATGTTCTGGGCCGCCAAGTGGTCTTTCATTTGCGCTGCTTGTTTTATTTCCATCAGCGCCGCGGTTATTTCCTTTGCGGCTCCTTTGAAGTTTGTACCATTATCGGAGTACATATATCTCGGATGACCGCGGCGCGCGGCCATTCTTCTCAGAGCCATGACCGCTGAATCTGCACTCAACGAGCTCGCCAGTTCCAAGTGCACAGCTCGTGTCGTGAGACATGTTAAGAGTGCTCCATACATTTTTTCTCGGCGACGGCCGATCGTGACCTGTATGGGCCCAAAGTAGTCGAGTCCACAATGTGTGAATGGAGGTAGGTGATGCGCCAGGCGCGCATTGGGTAATTGGCCCATAAGCGGAGATTGCGGTTTGCTTCGTCTGATCCGACACACTTGGCATTCAAAGTGCGCGCGGCGTACTGCTGGTCGCAGACGGAATATAAAATAATTTTCTCGCACATCGCTCACTGTTACTTCGGGCCCAGGGTGGTTTCTGCGCTCATGATAATGTCTGATCATTAATCTCGTATATGGATGGCTGCCATCTAATATGATCGGCTCCCTTAATCCCGCCGGTATGTCCGGCACTGAAGTCGCGATCAATCGGGTGCCCATGCGTATTATTCCGTGCGTGTCTCTGTGTGGGGTCACGGTGTATAGACGACCGGTACGTGGGGGAGGCTCCCCCCGCTGCAACGCTTGAATCTCGGGACCGAACGCATCTTCCTGTGCGCGCCGTATCCATACGCGTTCAGCTCCATCTCGTTCGTCGGCTAGCAGGTCGCTGTGATGCAATCTCTGCGTGCGGTGTCGCGCATTCCAGGCGAACCTCCGCACCCATGCTGTGGCGCGTATCAACCTCGTCCATGAGGAAAACCGGTGCACGTCTGGTAGTGCGCCGTCTCCTAAGCGGGCGCGCTGTATGTGTGCGATAGTGGTGGGTCGTATTTCCAAAATTTCTTTGTCGGGCTGCGGCGGCGTTTTTTCACGAGGCCACTCGGATTCATCTTTTTTCAGGAAGGCTGGTCCACTAAACCATGGCCCTGAAGGTGATAAATCGGGCGGCTCCCCATCTCGCGTACCGATGTCGGCTGAATTATATTTGGTCGGCACCCACTTCCAGTTCGCCGCACTTGTTAGCTCATCAATTTCGCCGAGGCGATTGGCGACGAGAGCTGAGTACGTGCGCGGATCAGTTCGCAGCCAACATAGCACTGTTGTCGAGTCCGTCCAAAAAATTACATTTTCTATGCGGCACGTAAATTCTTTTTTAATGGTGGCCGCCAAGCGCGCTGCAATTAAAGCAGCTTGCAGTTCTAATCGCGGCACTGATAGCGGTTTTAAAGGGGGTACTTTCGTTTTTGCCGCGATAAAATTCACTTTTTTAAAACCGTCTATTTTTCCACAAAATATGCTACCGCACAGCATGCTAATTCTGACGCGTCGCAGAAAATGTGTAATGTCACTTGGCGATGACGACTCGAAATGCACTGTCTCGGAATTGCGCAGTCACTTTTGCGCAATAAAATTTGCCACATGCGCCATTTATTGGCATGTTCCACTTGAATAGGCTGATCCCAATCCACTTTAGAACGCCAGACGGCTTGTAAAAGAATCTTCGATCTTATCATCACACAAGCCAAAAAACCCACGGGATCAAAAATCCTCATGACCGCACTCAACACTTGGCGCTTTGTCGGTCTATCCTCTACTTTTAATTCCGGCAGATCCATAAATTTAAACAAGAATTTGTCCGCCGCCGGGTCCCATGATACTCCCAGGACTCGCTCTGTTATCATATCCGCCCCAATAATTTGTACTGGCTCAACTGCTCGTAAATGTGGAGCTATATGTTCCAGTACATCGGCGTCATTAGAAGCCCAGTTGGTCAATTCCATCTTCCCTCTGCGAAGTATCTCGGACACCTGTCGTGCCATCATCACGGCTTCTTCTTTGGTGTCCACGGCACTCAGCATGTCGTCCATATAAAATTTATTTTTTATGACTGCCGCCGCTTCTGGAAACTGCGCAGCCGCCGAATCGGCGATCTTATCGCGTACATATTGCGCGCTTGAAGGTGAGCAAGTAGCGCCGAAAACCATTGACGTCATCTTGTAGGTCTGCGGCTCTTCTCCCGGCTCGTTCCATATAAATAATTGTGACTCTTGATCTGGTTTCACAATTTTAATTCTTAAAAACATATCTCGGATATCGGCCGCAAGCGCTATACGGCCCTCCCGAAATCTGAATATGTTGCCTAGCAACGAAGACAAGAGATCAGGTCCCGATAATAAAGCATTATTCAATGCTACGCCTTTGCATTTACTAGCGGCGTCGAAAACAATTCTTATTTTCTTGGGTTTTCGCGGATTAAAGACCGCAAAATGTGGCAGATACCATCTTCGGCTGCCTATTTGTTCCCTTTCCGCGGGTGACAAAATCTCGGCGAATCCTTGTTGGATATAGTACCGCATTTTTCGCGATATGCGGTCGCGAAGGCCGGATCTTTATCCATTTTTCGCTGTATTCCAGCCCAGCGCCGTTTTGCGGTTTCTTCACTGTCCGGTAGGTATACCTCCTGCCGCCGCCATAACAAACCGGTTTCCCAAAAACCATCAGAGCGCTGCCTTGTAGTGGCTTCCATTATCTGCATGGCTCGCAAGTCATCTGTTTTGACTCGCATTGTTGTGGTAATGCCTATCGAATCCACGGCAAAATGCGCCCTTATCAGTTGCTCGATCGCTCCATCCGTGGGAGCGGGCGTCTCATTCACTGCGAGCACGGATGACTCATCGGTCCGTATCATGGAACACACTCCGTGACGCACCCAGCCTAGTGCAGTTCGCGACTCTAACACGTCGCTGTTAGCTTTTATTACGCGCACTTCACGTGACGTAATAAGGCTGGTATTATCCATGCCAACCAATATTCGCGGTTGGACTATTTCTAAGCGGCCGCGGCCCACCAGCCCCTCTGCAATCGGTACCATGAATTGCGAGGGAAGGGCTAAATCACGCACCGTATTTGCTTGCACCTGATATTTTCTACCATCACTACTTTCGATTGTCAGATTCACTTTTTCAGATTTCGTGTCCGTACTGCACATACCTCCAATACCGCGAAGGTTTAATTTATATACTGGACCGCGCGCACCGACGGCACTAGCTAATTTAGCATCGATCAATGTCACTGAGGAGCCTTCATCACATAGCGCAAATGTTTTTATCTGCCCACTCGGGCCACCCACGACGACCGGTTGCACTTTTAATAGAATTGCGTCATCAACTCGGGTAGCCACGGTGGCCACCTGATGTCAGGCTTCACTTGGCCCGCGCGCTGCGCCTGGTGTATAGGCAACATCTTTTTCTGCTTCCGATGGCTTCGCGGTATTATGTAACAATTTGTGGTGTTTTGCATTACAGTTTTTTACACTGCACCGGATGTTTCGCACTTTGCACTGATTATTGTGTCCCGGGAACCACTGTTCTAAACACTTAAAGCACAACTTTTTTTCGCGAACTATTTGTACGCGCTCCGCGGTCGTTTTTCGAACGAAATCACTACAGCCGGCCGTGCTGTGTGACGTCATATCGCAAATCGCACATTTTCGCGGCGCGTCTTTTGCGTTCGATATAGCAAAATTAATTTGTGCATATTTTTTATTTTTCTGTCCCGGTACTAGCGACGTATCTTGTCCTCCGTGCTTGGGGGCGGCATCCGTTATCATCGTGAGCCAGTTTGCAAAATCTTGTATCGTACTGGAATCTGACGAAGCTCTTGTAGCGAACCATGCCATCCGCGCTGGTAATGGTAGTCTTCCAACCATCTCACATAGTAGTTGGGGTGCGGCTAGATATCGGGAATCGAGACCTTCGACGGTGGCCACAGCATTCGTCACCGCGATCGCGAACTCGTTAAACTTCCCGTATCACTGGAGTCTGTGAGACGTGGCAGATGTCTCACCTTTTCCAACATAGTTGCGATTATTTTGTCCGGCTGACCAAAACATCGCTCCAAAATTTGCATAATTTTTGCAACATTATGCGGGTCCACCAGCAATGGTGCAACCGTGTCCCGCGCTTTCCCTTTCAGGGCGCGCTGCAGACGAATTAAATTTTCTGCCGGATTTAAACTGCATAATTCCGACGACTGATCATATTGTGCTTTAAACGCACGCCATTCCATAACGTCCCCATTGAACACTGGCAAGTCTTTTGCGCTAGACTGCCGTGCCATCAACGCTGCCATACGCGGCTCGTCCTGACTGGACGCGTATCGGGGGCTTTCGACCGAGCGCGTTGACCGAATAGCTTCGGCGAACACGTCCGTCATTCGGTCGAACTGTGACTGCTGATTCCGCATCCATTCTGCCAATGGCGGAGGTGCAGTTTGTGCATGTCCATGTGACTGCACGGTATGTGGGTGGCTTGCTGTTGGTCCTCCCATCTCGTCCCGGCGGCTGTTAAACTGATCCATGTCCGTTCTTCTCCGCTCGGGATCGTCACCCGATGTTGTAGGTATCGAGCCATTATTGCCCATATCCGGGCCCAAATCGCTTTCAGCAGAACATGGCGCCGCCGCGTTCGTTGCAACGGCGCCGACAGTACACGTTCCGGTACGTGACGTCACGGGATCCTTTCCCGCTGCTGTTTGCGATAATGACAGTGCTCGTGCGTAATCTGCCGCGTGACTCTGCTGCATTTCCTGCATCTGCCGCCTGTGGTGACGGTTTTGCCGGCGCAGCTCCGCCCTCAGCATTCTGATGATTTCGTTTTCTGATGCAGAAGCCGATGTAGCTTCTATAGACCCAGGCTGTGAGCCTCCTTCTTCCTCGTGTAACGCATTCTCATCGTCTGAAGATGCTGGATTGCTTCGCGCATCTCCTTCTTCCGATGTGTCCCGACGAGCTCCCGATCTCAAACCAGATCGAGACATGATGACATACAGCAAAAATACAAGCAAGTAAGAGCGGTTCTCCGGCGCCGAAGGACCAGTTGTTACGGACAGACACGCCCGTAACAAATAATTATTTTAGAATAGGGTGGATCACCGATTACTCGCCTGTCTGCTGTGCTCCGGGCGTCGTGACGTCACTGACGATGAGTCACAACTCGCTTCTAAATCTTGTTGATGATGATGATACTTTGAAATACCGGAGAGCAACGCTACGATCGACGGTGTTTCTTCAGGGGTTTTAATTCACAACAATTTACACACAAGAAAAATAAAAAGCAAAGTTTTTGTTTCAGAAGGAAACCTAGCGAAAAACGGGCAGAGTGACGTTATAAAAACTATTTGTCGCACAAACACGGCAACAAATATTTACTGGCACTAAGGCACTGAGAGCACTGTGATTTCGCTAGGTTTTCGCAGCCTTTTTATTTGGGTCCAGCGAAAATAACGGGAAAATAACTGCCAAAAAGGGATTACTGAGAGAGGGGATTTACATCTTTATTGTAGGCATCGGCGTAACGTGGTGGACCACGGAAGCTGTGCACTCGGCCTAGCGGAACGACCGCTGGGCGCCGGCGATACCGTGCATCGGCGGCGCATATCTCGCGGCGCGCGGATATTTTTTAAGATAAATCCACTCTCTCATATCTCCCGCTAATGAGTCATATGTCAAAATGTGCGTCTGACATGCCCGCATGTGGGTGTAATACGCAGATTACTGTCCGGGCATGTCAGCGCTTGCAAATCGCGTGCATGTGACAAAAAATGAAACTTTTTTATTTATGAAAATATCTAAATTATTAATATCGCATCAGGTAGCCCTTGTTTTTCTGAAGAAAATGACACCTCACACTTTGATTATTGAGCTCTCTAGCGATAGTGAATCTAAATTTAGCGCCGTACGAAAAAATGTACGGCGCGCTATCTCAAGTCACGAGCCGTGTGGGTGTCGGTTGTTACCTGCCCGTATTTCTATTGGTACAGAGATGCGGGCAAATACACTGTAGCTGACCGCTCCGTAGGCGACTACCTGATTTTTACTTTGCGATTTTATCTCAAAACAAAATTTAAAATATTTAATTAAGCGCGCCCGCGGCCCGAGTGACTCATCGTGAGATTTTAATCTCTCTCCCTCGGCCGCGGTCGTCGCTCTAATGGATGACTCATTAACGGGACCCTCCTTGACAGTTATATACATAATTAGCAAAAATAATAGTTATATACTCATATTTAAAATATTCTTAAGCTATTTTGCCTTTACGGCCTGGACCCTATTCACGATTCAAGACATTTATTTTTAAATACTTAATATTATAACATATTTCAAAATTAAGCAAAAAAAATATTTTTAATCTTCGATTTTTGATCCTGTGCGAACCAATGATTTATATTCTCAAATTTTATGTAATATATTTGATTATTTTAAAATATTTATCCAATGTTTTCATACAATATGTAATGGCGGCACAGTACCACCATCTATGAAAATAAATAAAAACATATAATTGACCTAACACATTTCTAAATAAAAATTGTTAGCATAAAATCTCGCGTATCCGTATTAGCGGTGGGTAATACGCCGAGCGGAGGCCGGGTGCATCGGACAGCTACACAAGTCTAGAGCGCGCGCCTGCTGGCGAATTGTCCGCAATCGGTTGGTCAAGTCCCGGGTACTGAAATCTCAGGGACTAACTATTTACAGAGTAGGGCGAGAGATATTTCAATTTTCATAATCGTGCCGAAGAAATTAATTGTCTCCAAATGATCAGATATACATTAAACTTGAATATAATTTCAAAAGATGGAACCGACGCAGATGGAAAACCCGAATCCTCAGAACGAAAATATGGGACAGTTTTACGGTGAGATTCTTTCTTATTTTTGTACTGCTACTGTTACCATTTATTGTTCGCTTTTAAAGCGATCGTCCAGCAAACATACCCACCAAATCGATTTTATTTTATTTAGGCGTGTACAAGTGAGTGTACAAGAATAATTTTTTTTTATTTCATTTTTCCAATGTTTACTTTGCATTATTGTATTAAAATCTTATAATTTAAAAAATGTTTATTATTTATATAATTAATTTGCGTTATACATATACAGGTTGTACCAAAGCTAGCAGCAGAAATGTGGCAGGTAGATTCCTGACTATGTTATGAACAACCATGGCCTAATATCAATGATTATGGAGATATGCAATTTCAAAGTTTGCATTTTTTTTCAATATTTCTTACTTATTTTTTGCAAAAAGTTGAACTATCCTTACAGTAACTTATGTCGATTATGAAAAATTCATTCGCTTTAATACAAGTCCAATAAAATGATAAAAACCTTGGAAAAATTGAAACCAAGTTATTTTTTACAAAGTTTTTATCATTTTATTTAAGTTGTATTGAAGGAAATGAATTTTTCATAATCATGATAGTTCAACTTTTTGCAAAAAATAAGTAATAAATATTGATAAAAAATGCAAACTATGATATTGCATATCTCCATAACTATTGATATTAGGTTATGGTTGCTTGAACTTTATTTTAGACTCATAACATAGTCAGGAATCTACCGGCCAAGTTTCTGCTGCTAGCTCTGGTACACCCTTTATATAGTACAGTAAGAATTTTCACCTTTAAAATAATCGTTCATAGTTTTTTCCGACTTATACTTACCCGCTGGAACCGTGTGTTGTGTTCGTATAAGAATTATTTTTGTGGTAGTGTTGAGTGTGATGTACAGTTTAGAGCTGAGAACATATGCATACATAGTTGGTCAAAAGTCGTTGCTCTCGACGCTGGATTGAAAAATAAATGGAGATTAATTTCGTGAACACATTTTAAATCAGTGACAAATAAAATAATATATCTCGATTTTAACAGACACGTTAATTTTTATCAACTGATAATTAAATTTGATAAATTTAAAAATTCTGAATCTTTTATTACAGTTAGATTAAAGCCGACGCCCAAAATTTATTTTATCATATTTAATTTTATCACCTCGTTGTCGTTCATATCACGAAAGTAAACCAAACGGCCCATTGTACGCTGTGTATTTATTGGTTACTAGCATTAGCCCGTAAAAAGTGACGGAATATTGGTTCTCGTCTTCGCTAAGCCCTAGTATTTATTTATAGTATCTTTTTGGCGGCCCACTTAGCAGAGAGGCGACCGTAGCAATACGCGTAGGGCGGCCGGTTCGGGTTTGCTGGCCCGGGGTTCAAGCCCCATTCTCCTGTCATTTAATTCCAACAGACAGACAACGAAATTATAATGTTTGATAAGGACTTATACACATATTTATTATAAAAGTTAATGCTGGAAGTAGTAAAACTTTAAGTCTACTGTAGATCAACGGCTGAGAGCTTTGATATGAATCATCTCTTTCTGTTACCATCTGTCTTTTTTACATATGGAGACAACTTTAGTAGCAAATAAGGGAGATAAATATTTTAGGAATTCCTCTTGCATGAGTCATACCAAATTTCTCGGCGGTTGAACTGACTCAGTATTGTAGACGTGCGCACACTTAAATTATAAATTAATGTATATTATAGATGTCTCATAGAAACGAAACAGTATTTTTAAGGGAGAGTAGGTATAGAAGTCTTTTTGGGTGTACATAGGACTTACGACCTATCGTACGGTTGGCTTAAGTGATCACTTTACACGTTTGCAACGCTCGCCATTTAGAATACCATGTCTATTACTTTTTGGATTATATATTTAATGTATATATTTAAATTTTACGCCACGCTTTAAATGTGAGTTGCAAGGATCCTCAACGCGGCCGGCCCCAAAGCTTTTTCATTCCCCTTGAACGACCACAGATGTCGCTAAATGAGACATCTATATTTGATTTGGATTTTTTTAGCTATATACTTTATCTGTCTAATGAGAACAAAAAGACTTATATACCTACTCTGCCTTGAAAATACAGTTTCGTCTCTGTGAGACATCTATAATATACATTAATTGATTATTGATGTCCCTGCGACAAAAAATTCAGTTCTGAAAAATTTGGACATATTCAAAATATTCCACTTAAATTGTTTAGTAGCTATTGAGCAGCTTGTTGGTCTTGTGGTTAGGACTCTCGCCTCGTGATCCAAAGGACGCAGGTTCGAATCTCACTCCAGACAAGCAAGTTAGTCCTATTTTCATAGCACAAGCGTTTAGCTTAATTTGAAAATAGTAAGAATATTGATGTGACACGAATTCCGTGTTCGCATCTCTATTTTAAAAAAAAATGATAATCAGATAGTTTAGTGGAACCGACACATTTCCCGCTGTGGACCACAAGGCCAGTCCTATCGCAGCAGCCGGCGGAGACGAATGTGTAGCATCATGGGACGGCTACTCCCTCGGCCCCCCGTCAACTCCGCCCCCCACTACCCTCTTCCCTCTCCACCGCTTCGTATTGTCTCGTAATTACATTTTCTAAATATCTTACATTACCGGACTGTTTCCACGTTGTTTGGCGCAGTAAGCTTTCTCTCAATTTCTTGGCATTTAATAATCATATTTGTTTTATTTATCTCTTTAGTATATAAACACGTTATCATACAATTATAATCGAATAGTTTCCATCTCCGGATAGAAAGCAAACTTATTTGACTCGAGGCTCACTTTTTTCTTCACTCTAACATCGCGTCTATAGTAACACGGTACTATATACGACCCGCCACTTTACTATCGTATTAAATTAATATTAAGTATATCATCCACTGCGTGTTGTGGACTATAGTAAAACATATTTAGGCCATCTTAATGACTGATGCATCCCTGCTTTACTCGCGAATTTGATGATACGCTTATAAAGTAGCTAAATTATCAGATTGGAACAAATTTAAAATTAAAAGAAATGAATACTGCAACTCTATAAAAATATAAATGCGAATATCATCAAGAAGAATTTAAAAGCGTTACAAACGATACCAAAAATGTGCGGTAAACAATCAAAAATATATAAATAAATAATTTAATTAACACATTGTTCACTTAAAATTAAAAAAAAAATTCAGTTACATATTATTAGTTAGGTATAATTTTAGAATAATTATAAAAAAAAACTTGATAAAAGATGATTGTCAGTTCAACATCTTTTGCTTAATTTGTGTAATTAAAGACAGGCTTTGTCAGTTTACCCGCGATGTGTACTATGTTCAAGTCACGATGGTGTTATACAGATTATAATTCCATTTTTTATAGCTATATACAAGTGAAACTAATTTAAAAGTATATTTACAATATCTCATTCAAATATTCAAAAGTCTGAGATTATTAGTGCAGTAGATTTTGCTAAATGGGTTCTAGCCTAGTATAGTTTCCGAACTTCTATATTACCCGATGAGGTGGAAAGTACACTCGAGTATCGCGCATAAATCGAGTAAACTTTCATGACATATATTTTATTTTCGCTCTTGGAAGTATGCTGCGCTTAGTACACTATGGGTGCGTACTGGCACAATATACTTTCAATAAACGCATCGGGGTAGTAATCACTAATAAGGCGGAAGGTTGTAGATTTATTTTTCGGTGTTGGGGTACCAATGATGAAAATAAAAATATTTTCGTAGTGACTCGGAGTATCGGTGAAGATGTCGCGGGGCGCGCACCTCATCCGGTATTCCGGCCGATGGCTGGCGAACAACTTCTGCGTTTATTTTTCTTCTTACCTATTCATGGAGAATAATGGAGCGAATATTCCTCGTGGTTAAGGAACACAGGGAAGGTGGCATTTTCATCGCTTTATTTAAATAACTAACTCCTACGTTGAGATGTCTCGCAATCCCCTTCGTAGGAACATCACGACGCTATATTTCATCTGTTGAAGTGATGATTACGGGCAAAAATATAGTCTATCTCTATCTCTTCAAAACTAGCGTCTGCAGGTACGGACGATCGCTTATTGATATTTTCAATCATTTATTTATTTGTTTGAAAAAAAAAAGATTATAATGAACCTGTATCCTAACATATTTAACATAAAAATAATTTTGAAGTAGTACATAATCATAATATAAGCATGTTAATAAATAGTAACAGTAGTGAATAGAACATGATAAAGTAAATAACGATATCAAAATATACGTATTAAGGTAAGTATAACTTTATTTATATTGCAGTATTGAATCAATATTTAATTATTAATCAAGTATTAATTTAATGTTGCCTCGCATAATTATGTTCACGTGTGATCTTAGGCGGTATAGAGACACATTATAGATGTCAATGTCGGTGAATAAATTGTTGTAGGCACAACACAACAAAGAATTGGTGAGAGCAACAGGAATGTGGAAGACGCATTGTGTTCTAGTAGCTGTTGCTGGGACGTGAATGTTGATAAGTGATAATAACTTTGTAAGGTTTTACTTAAATATTCATTAATGTATAACAATAACGTTCTATCGGTAAGATTCTATATTCTTGCTGAGGAGATGGTAAACCATATACGCAACGAATAAAATAATGTAATAGTGACACATTCATAATTGATCGTTAGTGGACCAAAGTGTGTTTACAGTATCTAGACGGGACCCCCTGCCCCCGCCGCCCG
Source organism: Agrypnia vestita (assembly GCA_016648135.1). NCBI lineage: Eukaryota > Metazoa > Arthropoda > Insecta > Trichoptera > Phryganeidae > Agrypnia > Agrypnia vestita. The sequence continues at coordinate 61,174 of JADDOH010014476.1, read as the reverse complement.
CTTCCCCGAGCCGTCAGCTCTCCGCTCCGCAATCTGACAATTTGAATTTATCTTTAATTAAACCCCCCTCCCCCGGAGCCGTGTATTGTCCCTTGTCTCGGCGTGTCGGACTCTCTGTTCGCGCATATTGTTCCTCCGTCGGTCGGCGTCGGAGAGCGTCGGCAGGCGTCGGTAGCCGGCGGTAGGCAGCCGGCAGCGGCCAGCGCGAATTCTTCGACTTGGATCAACTAGCGGCGCTCTTCCGCTCCTCTATGCCACTGGGCTCACTACGCGACAACTTATCAAACAAGTTGAATTAAAATTTTGATAGATTACACGTAGCAAGAGATACAGCTACCCCTGCGAGTTGTTAAATTCGCTAATTCGGCCGAAACAGTACAAAAAATTAACAATTTGGACTTTTCGTGTAGAATCTATATGATCTGTTAAAGACACCAACTGAAACTGTATACCATATAACACAGCAATTAAACATCGAAAGCATTACAAAAATCGAAACACTTAAAATCATTCACAGACTAGTAATCGGCGAAATGCAAGACGAAGACATAAAATTACACAAAATACACGAAAAACACCAACACAACACTAGAACGGCTCAACACTATCACATAACGCACGCCAAAACAAAAATTGGACAATCCCGACTAATTTGCAACGGATTAAAACTATACAACGACCTACCACAACAGACCAAACGACTGACCACTGACAAATTCAAAATAGATGTGACAAAAATGCTAAAACTCGGCCAACTATAAAAAATCTTGAACTTGAAAGACTTTGTATCTAAATTATATTATTATTATATTCCTATATTGAATCGTGTAAAAATATTATCCATAATCCTTTTAGGTTTCTATTATATTCTAAATAAAAAATAAAATAATAATTCCTTATCGATATACCCTTATTGGACGAAGACCCACCAGGGGTTGTAGAGCCAAGAGTGATGGCAGCCTTATTGTATCGTCCAAGGTTTAAGTAAACTGTTTTCATTTATTCATTTATTTATTTATTGGTAAAATTAACAGCATATTAACATATTAATAAATATAAAATAATGGATTTTAAAATTATGCCAATTACAAAGTTTCCACTGAATATAGTAATTTGTTAGAACATAGTTTATTAGAATATGGTAATTTATTGGAACAAGTCTGACGTAGTAAAATATATTTTTTTAATTATTTTAACAGCGAGTGGAGAGGGTGGAAGGGAATGTGGGACGGGAGTATAAGGAAACATAAATTGTACAAATTAAATTGGGTGCGGTTGTGTAGATATTGTTTGTTTTATGTTTCTTATTGTTGAGTCGAAAATGTCAATGTGGTGATAGTTTGTTTAAATCAATTTGTGGATCTGCACATAAAGGAGTTTCGTTTTGAGTTGGTCTTACAAAAGGGGAGAAAAAGTAATGGAAAGTGTGTTAAGGGCGAATAATACAGGTGTAAATTATTAATTGAATCGGTTATCGGTATCTTTACTTTTTAATATTTTGTGGAATAATTGATATCTTACTTTTTTAAATTTTGGGTGGACATTCCTAGGGGTAATTTTGATTCATTGTACGGCCACGTCACGTGACCGACAAACAAGGCGGTATTGTGTTTTATATCGGGAAGCTTGCAGTCCTCGACTCCGATACCCGACGACTATGAGGCCGGAGCGTCGCGGAGTAATGAGTCAGTAGCTATCGGGAGTTCATCGTCGGACGTTTTAGCTTCAACAACTCCGTAACGATTCGTGAAATCTGTGAAGAAAAAGAAAGAACCGGGATTTTTTCTCTGGCTAACTGACTGTAGAGATGGAGATTTTAAAGGAGAACATAGTGATGTGCATGCTGCTGATACATGATTTTGTAATTATTATTTTGTGACCTAACAATTTTGTAAATTTATTTATTTATTTATTAATGCACACATGTGAGTACTTAGTTATTAATATACTTTTATATTTTATGATTGTCTTTTAGTTTAATGTAAAAAAAACTAATCTCTGCCTCTTTAACTAGACCGAAGTCTGCGGTTAAGAAATCAGTTTAACCCATTGTGTGTAATAGTGGAATGTAAACAGCAGGGGCGTGCAGTGGAAACATCGCAGCATGACTTTTACGTAACGAATTATTTGGGAAAAAAATCGGAATACAACATATATTTCGTAATATTTCTATCACAATTGTTATCACAGTATTCATATTTTGATATATCATAAAAATCTTGATTTTTATTTTTTTCTCCAAAATATACGTTCACAAAAAAGTCATGCTTCAATGTTCCCACTGCACGCGCCTGGTAAACAGTAAGAATTTTCTCTAAGTATAGTAATTTTTTTTTTAAGATTATGAAAATTACGGATTTAAAAATATAACATAGTTTATAGAAATAAAATAACTTTTGAACAACATGACTTCACTTACCAATGAATACCTCTTCATACCGAATACCGAAATAATAGTAGATATAATCAAGGGCTACCCCACTTTATCTTATGTTGTGTACATAAGATAAAGATGAATGTTTTCCAGCGAGTGTTTAGTGTATTGTATAATTTTGGAGAAGAACATATAGAACCGTTGGTAGAATATTATTCTTGATCCCGGCGCTAGTGTGTTGTTGTTTGTATGTTGCCTTGTATTTTGTATATGGTTTGTAACTGAGTGAGTGTGTTTGTGTGAGTAGTAGTATTCTAAGAGTCTCCTGATGTAAATTTGTCTCACATCTACACTTTGCACTCTGTAATGAGTGAGGTCCGATGAATACCTAAATGGGCGACCACTAATCAATCACCCTATGGATATATATAATATATATATATTATATATATATATATATACTATATATAATCATATACATATTATATGTATACATATAAATATATGTATTCTTACTATACATAACCAAATATTACAGTAAAATAAGATTTTACATAAATTGGCTAATACAATTACAATTAAAGTCTAAGATGAATATTAAACGGATGAATGAATACCGCATACAAGCAATATATAAAAGGTGGTCACACAAATCCACTACTCTATATAATAGTTGCGCAAAGCCCGGCATTGCCCTATAGGTAAATCACATATATTCAGTTGTGACTTTTAATCGATTAATCATCCATCTCAAAAATCATTTCCCTACATGAATATCTCGTATATTTTAGCCGCCGCATCGAATTTAACGAGCCGCAAGTTTTTTTTATCGATTTGCGCAATATCTAAATTATAACTGCTCGCCCTCCTCATTTGGCACCTCAATAACATAACATAACATAAAAATGTCTAATACACCGAAGGATCATTGAATCTAAATTCTCAAATTTGAAGGTAACAGACGACAGACGTCGGCTTGTATGTATATTCGCGGAGATTTCCATTTCCCTCTCGGCAGTTGAATTAAAATTATAAAAGGTTTAATAAATATGGTGTCAAGTGTTGACTGTAAAATAGACATGTCCCAGGCGGGGATCCCCTAATGAAGGCAATCGGAGGAGCTTAGCCAAGCACATTCTTCCCAGTAACAACTCTGTCCTTTCGGAATATTTTTTCACTTAGTCTTGTCATCATTTACACTTGTTATCTGTTAATTAAGGCGGCTCTCGGCCCGGGTGAGGGGGGAGGGGAGAGGGGCGAGCCCAGCGCGCCGCAACCAATACTCGAAGCAACTCTTTTTATTAAATTAAATATTCGGAAGTACGTTGTTTCGCTATAAAATACGTTTTACACTTTCCATTCTGAAATGACGCCTGGAAACATCTTGACTGTCTCAATTTGAAGTTATTTAACAATACAGCCCCCACCGCGGGCCGCCCCCCCGCTGCCGCGCCACTGTTCACTGCTCACGGTCCATTGCCTTTTATCTTCCTCTCCGTGGCTTGTGTCGACTTGGAACCATTACGCCGGTCCATCTGGAACTGGAACTCCGGCGTTACATTATTTTAAAAGCGGAAAACTGTTTTCGTACTAATAATATTTACTTTACCGTTTATAAAAAGTGATTATTTTTAATACTGCGTTATACTATTTTCGACAATTAAAAACTGTATTGAACATGATCGCTTGTTTGACCAAAATAATGTTAGGGTCCTACATCTAGAGGCGAAAGGTCGTAAACTGGATGCTCAAGAAATACTAGAAATTAATAAAGCAATCAAAAATAAAAATAACCTAATAAACATTCAAATACCTGCGTCATCCCCATTGTTAAAATAAGTATTAATATATGCAGAAATTAATTACTGTTGTATATGTCAATAAATAACTACCCTCGCCCTCCCCCCCTCCCATATTTGTCGGCCATATTGATTTACAATTACTTCTAATATTGCCTCTGAAGATGATGGTTGTGTTCATCGAAAGCGCTTAGGCTTATATAACTCAAATTACTGGAATAAAACGTTGTGCATAAATCATTGTGTTAATCACGAACTTTCACGCTTAATTTATTACAATAAAATAGTTGATTCTGTATATAAAGTGTATTACGTTAAATAATAAGGAACAAATTCTGCGATAAACATCGTCAAGGTTTGCTCGGAGTCGGTACTAGTCCTACTTTTAATTCTAGTTCCACCAACTGTGTTATGTTAAAAAAAATAATGAAATGCTGTCTGAGCTTTCTTTCACAAAAGTCACTTACCACTTTTTTTTCTTTTTTCTAGAAGCATTTGAACCCCTTTGACTCAAAAGTAGCTTTTTCGCATCTCTTCATTATTAATTATAGTTTAAAAGCTTTCCATATCAAAGTTGCAAGTTCAGAACAAAGTTCCGTGAATTATAAAACAAATTTTTATAAATCAATTAGAAAGGTTATCTGTCCGTTCGTCTGACTGTCCCCGTAACTTCGTGTAGCGTCCGTAATTTCGCTCGAATTCGCGGCTAAAACAAATTAAACCGCCGGAGACGGGGCCAGCAATCCCGAACCGGCCGCCTAAAGCATGTTACTAGCGTCGGCTCACCGTGGACCGCCAAAGAGATACTATAAATATATATTAAGACTTAGCAAAGACGCGAACTAATATTTTGTCAATACGGATTACATATACAGGGTGTACCAGAGCTAGCAGCAGAAACATGGCAGGTAAATTCCTGACTATGTTATGAGTTATAAGCCTAATAATAGTTATGGAGATATGCAATATCAATGTTTGTATTTTTTTTTTTCAATATTTCTTGCTTATTTTTAAAATATGAAAAATTCATTCGTTTTAATACAAATCGAATAAAATGATAAAAGCCTTGCAAAAATTGAAAAAAATTGTTTTTTATAAGGTTTTTAACATTTTGTTTAAGTTTTATTGAAACAAATGAATTTTTCATAATTGATATAAGTTACTGTAATGATAGTTCAACTTTTTGCAAAAATAAGTCAGAAATATTGAAAAAAATGGAAACTTTGATATTGCGTATCTCCATAACTATTGATATTAGGTCATGGTTGCTTGAACATTTTAGACTTATAACATAGTCGGGAATCTACCGGCCAAGTTTCTGCTGCTAGCTCTGGTACACCCTGTACATAATAATGTTGATAATTTTTTATCGGATTTTAACACATTATGGTGGTTCCATTATCTGTACAGTCCTACCCGCGAGCATGGGTAGGCATGAGGGCAAAAACCGAACGACGACGATTCGACCTCGAGCATGGTCGCGGCTCGCTACCCTAATGCTGGACAGGTGACGCACATCTGGACCAACCCTCGTTCGGGCGCCCGTCGCCTTTATCTCCGCGTTTAATTTAATTTATATGGTTTTACATATTTTTTATTTATTTCGTTGTCGAATTAATAACCCTCTTTGGCCGCGTACAGCGCGCGGTCCCTCGCGGGCGCACACGCGCGGAATTACAAAATCCTCGCCGTTTGAAACTGTCATAGGTTGTATCGGGCGGCTGGCAGTATGTGAGTCACGTGCCCCTCCCGGCCGCGTGCGCTGAATCCCTCAGCCGGGAACGAGAGGAGAAAAGTGGCGTCGCACCTCGCCGGTATCCATTTCATCTCTTCACCGGACGGGGTAATGTACTCCGGCGGGCGAGCGTGAGGGGCTGGGCTCTCGAACCTCGATTCTCCGCGACACACCGCCGCTGTGCAGGGCGCACCGGAGCTAGCGGCAGAAACTTGGCCGGTAGATTCCTGACTATGTTAGGAGTCTAAAGTGTTCGAGGAACCATGGCCTAATATAAATAGTTATGGAGATATGCAATATCAAAGTTTGTATTTTTTTTCTCAATATTTCTGACTTGTTTTTAGCAAAAAGTTGAACTATCATTACAGTAACTTATATCGATTATGAAAAATTAATTTGCTTCAATACAATTGAAATAAAATGATAAAAACCTTGTAAAAAATTACTTTTTCAATTTTTGCAAGGTTTTTATCATTTTATTCGACTTGTATTAAAGCGAATGAATTTTTCATAATCGAAATAAGTAACTGTAAAGATTGTTCAACTTTGTGTAAAAAAATAAGTAAGAAATATTGAAAAAAAAATGCAAACTTTGATATTGCATATCTCCATAACTATTGATATTAGGCCATGGGTGCTTGAAAATTTTAGACTCGTAACATAGTCAGGAATCTACCTGCCAAATTTCTGCTGCTAGCTCTGGTACACCCTGTATATCATCGCGAATGCGCTTGGCGAATATTGCATGTGGGAACAGCTTTCCGCCGTTGTGTTATTTACCCAGAAATCTTATAAAGGGGTGAAAGGGGAGGGGGAAATGCCTTCGTTACCCGCCGGGTTCTAAAGCATCGGTACCTATGTAAAATTTGAGTCGAATCGGACAAACGGTGTAGATTTGTACAGAGAACAGACAGACAGCCTTTTTTTTCAAATAAATTGTGTGAATTCGAATGCAACATTGTGTCAAAATTCCAAAGCAATAGTTGAAGAACTTTAGGAGATTAAAGATTTTGGACAATCGATTTTTATTTACATTTTTACTTATATAAATAAATAGTAGGTATATAAAAACAAAGTAGGTATACAAAAACATCCTCGTATTCGAATGCAATGTTGTGCCAAAATTTCAAAGCAATTGGTGAAGAACTTTCAGAGATTAGCGATTTTGTACAAACGAACATTTCCATTTTTATTTAAATAGAAGATAGCTGAAGTCACTTTAAAAGTAGTTTTTTTTCCATGTTTTCTTAAGTCACGGATCCCATTGCGGGGTCCCATCATCAGGGCTGATGGACCATGCAATGGGATCCGAAACGTTGGCCAGAGAGGTCACATATACACGGTAGAATATTCCAGAAAACTATACACAGAAGATTCTGAACGGCCGTGAAAACCTAAGTACATTTTTAACGTTATGAACAATTACGATATTTGTGAAATTTCCAGATACGTGATATGATATCGAGTATTTATCTATAGTTAAAATTGTTTATTTCACAATTATTTTCAAAATAGGGGAATCCTACCGCGTTGTCGTAAAACAACTTGGATACTCCCGCCCTTGTATTTGCACAAGTGAACTGGTCATATCCACTCAAATTTCTGCACAAATTGCCAAAAAGGATAAACTTAGGAACTCGCCTACATGCATACACCGCGTATGATTTTTATTATATTTGTCGTGCAAGTTTTATCTTTATAATAAAGCATCTATAAATAAAGTCAGGCAACCGAACGGTGAAAAGCCCGGTGCGGGGTATGGGCGGAGGGGGCCGGTTCCCTCCACAGTACAGCCGATAATAAGAGACGAACGTGTGTACGTAACATTCAATTTATTTTCTTCCTAAGAAATCTGGAAGTATGTCTTTTTTTTCCATTTTCACTCCGTACTTTCCACAAAGCCCCCTTTTCTGCCGGCGAATCGGGCTCCATACAATGTTCCACACCGCTCTCCTATTAATAAGTTTATCTGGCCGACCGACGGTTTCTGCCTCCGACTACCCTTTATCTATCTTTCGTTTCTGACGTTTCGTTACAAGTGTTCCTTGTAAGTAATTACCTCATTCTGTTTGGTCAATTAATAATATTATATTAAAAGGAGTCACACCTATCCGAACGAATTGAAAAACGATTTTTTTCATTATTGATTATTATTCATCGTACTCTTGTAAATATTTAAATAATTTAAACCATAAAAACAACGTTTTCATTACAATTTTTTTATACGCAAGATCGCAGATTCCATGTGGGTCTTGATGAAGGCAGAGTAATACTAAAAATTAACATTTAGTTTGCCTGAATTAGGATTTCTATTAAAAATATAAAAGCGTGTAAACTATGAACATATACAATAATGAAGATGACGCTGGAAATTGAAGATTGTTTGCAACAATGATATAATAAACTGTAGATACGTTACAAGCGTGAAATCGTGACAAGTCAAAAAGAAGGTAATTGACTTACTTGCATTCGTTACCGAACGGACCGAAACAAAACGCCGACTATGAAAACTACGCCGAAAAAAGTCCCCGGGAAAAAGGAACAGAGTATCGTACACTATTGTAAGAATGAGTATGTTATTTTAGTCACCGTGACTTAAAATTACCTGATTTTTACGTGATTACTTGATTATGTGATTTATTCTCTCTTTGAATGCGATATTTGCTACACATGAAAGCCGGCTAGTATGGGAATAACGTGTTTATTTTATAATACGTCAATGGTTTGCAAACTATTTATGCTGAATGAACTCAAAAATTAATCTTACTGAACTCGTCAAGGTATCCATGCCAATCCGACAATTTTTTTTCTTTTCTTATCTTTTTAAGTTTTAACTATGTAGTAGATATCCATTCGGAAATCACACTTTGATTATTATTATTTTTTTTATAATGCACAATAAACAATAATTTTACAGAACAACATCGTATTATGTGTGTATCTTTAGAACTGTCGCAGGCAAAATTTGGTTTTACCTATATCAATTTAAAATTAGAAATTGCATTTTCCGTAATTTAAATAATTTTGGAATAGTACCAGAAAGTAGATACGTGCCAGAATATCGGAGATAAATTTGCATATTTTGTGGGTGTGCGTCCTGACACACCACTTTTGCCTCGTTCACTTTCATATATCTTCTCATGCACGCTTTTCGATTGTTGAAACTTTTCACGGGGGAGTCCTCCAATATTTGTTTTATCTGATCAGGCTAGGTCTTTCGCGGTGGCCCTCTGTTATATTTTCCAGCACTCGCTTGATATATTTTCTTCGGCATCCATTCCTCGCTTCTACGTTCCACATGACCAAACCATCTCAACGACCCTTTCATTCCTATTATTCTGCAACCAGCGTTAAACACTCAATCCTAACTTGTTCATCCCTCACTCTATCGTACAAATATTTTCCACACATACGCATTTCCACCGCGTTCAGTCTACTTTGGGGTAAAGTTAATATGAAGAATTTAAAAATAATGGTTAACGATGGTATGTATCCAATCGTATTTTTTTTTAAAAAATAGTAAAACAAAAGACCTGTATGCAGAACTTTTCATTTGATTTCATTCAAACTTCTTATCTATATAGTATGGATGCTTCTAAGAACGTCTAATTTTCACCTGTACTGCTTTATAATAATGACGACAAGTTTGATTATTCAGGAAATCTGCCTTCGAGCGCCGTTCTAAGCATCTTGGAGAAAATAATTAATGTCGTTTGAAAATAATTCCGGATTTGATGTAAAATAAATGTGTTTTTGCTTGTATCTTTGCTAATAATAAATATAGAAAAAAGTAAAAAGGCCAAAAGATTGGAAAGTACAAACTCTACAAATCGTGATTTTTAGATGGAGAATAGAGGCTGAAAGTGTGAAAACCGAATTAAAGCGAATTTAATCCTGAAGTGCATCACCTCCGAACTTTTATAACGTACTAATTTTATCGGAAAAAGTCTTTAAATTTATAGGAAACGTGATTGTTGAAAGGATAGAAATGCTTAAAATCTTGAATTCAGTACATTTTAAATTAGTAATCCTCGCTATAACATTTTTTTTGTTTCTTAGATATTGCCGCCTTTGCTCTTATACCCCACATATTATATATTTCATTAAAATTATTATTTGTCGATTGTTATACATAAAGCATCAATTGATTGAATGCCATTTTTATTTTATTCTTTACTTTGTAAAAAATCCTAAAAAACGTTAATTTTTTACTTGGTCAGCCAGGTGTGACCGCTTTAAGAACTACCTAGGGTTTTCCCTTCCTTAAATGGACCCCTCCTACGTAACGTATCGTGACTAACAACTATACTCGTATATTTTGAGGTATATTCTAGCGTTTCGCACAAAGCGTACATAGGGTATGGGATGTTTTTTGTCAAATTTGTTCCGAAGTCTTATTAGACATTGAGTGCCGACCAAAATTTTCAAAATAATTCCAGTAAAATACTCGCTTTTTTGTTCTACACCTTCAATTTGAGACACGATTCTTTTGTAAAGATTGAGAATGCCTGATGAGGGCATTATGGATCTAGCAATTTCGCTCAACAACTTGTATTAATATAAATGTTGGTCTATAGCAAAATACTGTCGGTCTATAGTACAATAAAAGCTATATCAATTACAGGCTTGAAATAAAGATTTGAAATGAAGTATGCACGAAATAAATTGTTGTAGTTCCGTACATGTATGTGTCTACAAATTCACCTCGGAAACAGTAGGTACCTACATATCCACAAGTAGATATAATCTTTTTTAAATGGAAATGCTTTATTATCGTATTAATATATCTAAAACAAATTAGATTAATTAAATATAAACATATAAAAAAACTAGTGATGCAACGAATACGAATATTCGTATTCGCCGAATAGTAGGTATTTAGCGAATATCATCACGAATATTAAAAACAAACTATTTTTAACGGAACGCAACGCAAATTACAGTTTGGCTGTGCCCCGTGTATCCGAACATACCTACGCACTCTATTATCGGGGATTAATCGGGAATTAGTTGAGTTCTCAAGTAGTCACATGTTACTTGTTTCACAGCATAACACGAGTTCTTTCATCTAGTTTCGTTATTAATAAGTTTAGGTGCTCATTTTATGTAGTTTTTTGTTTTGTAATACGTATTTTTAGTTCTATTTTATTCCCGTTGTGTGTAAAAGTGTTTACTTTTATAAAATAATTTCAAATTAAATCTAATACCATGACCTCTCGTAAGCGTGAAAAAAGTGATATTTATTTTCGACCGCTGGAAATGTACAAACAAACGGATAAAAAAATTTGCCAAATGCCTGAGAAGTTACAAATGTTGCGCTTTTTGAACAAAAATTTGCCGGTGGTAAATTTTAATTATTAAATCTCTTGGTAAAAAAAGAACAGTGGTGTATTATTTATTACCTTGTTGAATTATTCGTATTCTCCTAATAGTATGGTTTGATATTCGTATTCATACTCGTGAAAGTAGTATTCGTTGCATCACTAAAAAAAAAATTGCATTCGTTGTTCGAATGTTGTGGAACTCGATGCATAAAGCCTGGTTTCCAATTGATAATGAATGTTATTTAGTGATCGACAACAATTTAATAATTTGAGGCGAAAGGAACAACCGACTAAGTCAATAAAATTGAATTTTGAGTCAAGTATGCGGATTTGTCTGACTTGAGATACATATCTAACAAGGAAAAATTAGATGAGTTAAAAAATAAAATAATATACGACTTTTTAAAAAAAAATTTGAATAAAAACAAATGACTTGATTAATTATTTGAAAATTTTGGCAGGAAACAACGGTGTTGGTCAAGTTGGTTGAACGTTCTCGTGAAAAAAACATAACTGCCGGCCCAAAAAATAGATAAAATAACAAAGGTTTTAAGAGATATTTCGCAAACAAACGAAATTCTCTAATTTTGTTTTGGCTCTCCTGGAAACCTGCATTTTTGACAAATTCGGTTGTTCCTTTCTCCCACAGATTTATCCTCAATTTAATTGCTTTAAAGACGCAACAAATTAAGATTTGGGGTTAAAATTTGAATATTAAGACAATATGTTGAGGGAATTAAAATTTTTGACAATCAACTTTGTTTTAACTACGTGTATTTATTCATTAAAACTAAATAGGTCAAAAAATGCATTGGATAATGAAATTATGAAAAGGACAGTGAAATATATTCCCCCGAAACCGGTTCATAAACCAATGTGGTTAAAATGAAACTAGCTGTAACCCGTCAAAAATGACGGTACTTTTACATGTCGGTTCCAAAGGAATAAACATTTATTTATTTAAAATTAAAAAAAAAATTTTTTTTTAATATTATAATGTTACGGACACGAAGTAAGTTACGATGGACGGACGGACAGACAACGAGTTATTGTAATTGGGACAATTATAAACTTTAATTAAAATGACTAATAACAGTTTTTTGCTGTAAATATTAAAAATATGGAATTAGAAAGGAGGTATCGACGGTTCCTACGTATACTATCCAATCTGAAAAAAATCGATTTTCATTTACATTTATTTACAACTATTTACTCTATATTTTCTTATATGTTAAAATAATTTATTTTTTTATAAATGTATTAATGAATTATTATTATGTGAATTAATGAATTCACCCTTTTTTTATCAAAAATATAAACTAAATTGGATAATATAAGATAGTAAAACGAAAATCTATATTTTGCGCACTCTCAGCGGCGTAGGTACGAGAGTAGATAGGTAATAGGTATACGAAGCGACCAACGATATATTTCATTATGCCTACCTTCACAGGATGTGGAAATAATTTATGAATTTCGATATATAGTTATATATTTTTAATAGAAATTTCGATTACTTGTGTTTATTATAAAATATATAAAGAATTTTTGTGATCTTGCACATACATAATGTATGTTTACTAGCATAAGACCGACTGCTGGTGGCGCCATCTGGGCTGAGCAGTATCCAGCCTAGGTAGCTTACTCCCATGTGTTAATTATAATTTAATTCGATACCACTAGACTGACACACACTCTTACACGCATGTATAAATTATGATATTTTGATTCATCTCGTATATCGGTAGGTGTACCAGGTATGCAATGTAGTTGTTGACTATGCACGGTGTATATATACCAACTATACTGCATAAATTTATAAATAATACTTTTTTCTCGTCACCAATGACGATGTGTATAAGTACGTTTTGTTTCTATATAGTAAATAATATAAATTTTCCGTTGGATACAAAAGTTAAGACTAACGCCATCTCTAAAACTTTGACCGAAACTGTTTCTATTTGGTTCGACTGTGATAATTTTAATCGAAGAACCAAACCATTTCCCTCCGAATGTGTAATGCGAATCTGACAATGTGTTGTCGGTTTTTCTGGGTTAGAAATATTATATTTAACTAGATATCTGTACCTACCGGACGTCCAATTTTAAAAAAATGCTGTAGAGCAACATAATTTTATTACCTCTATTCTTTGTTCTTTCGCATATTTCTCATTCGAGGAATGGCGTTTAGCCATAGTTAAATATGGTATCAATACTTATGGTTTATCGGATGTATCTACCTAGGTATACCTATTATTCGGCCGCCTTCTGAATAGGCAATATTGCTTTTCCTGTCTTGACAGTAATTGTAGGTACCTACCTGCCTATAACATGCCTATGTAATGCCACCAATTTTGAAGTTTTAAGTTTGACAGGTTTGAAATTAATGAGTTCAATAAATTAGAAAGCTCACTATTAATTATTGTAAATAACTTAACGTTTAGAGCTTTCTGATCGATTGAATTCATTAATTTCAAACCTGTCAAACTTAAAACGTCAAAATTGGCTGCATTGCAATATTATACAATAACTGTCAAGATGCAGAAATTGCAATATTGCTTATTTCAGAATACGGCCGTTTATTTGCGGTAGAAAAAACACGTTCAGTCGCAGCATTACTTCCTGGTAAAAACAGCGCATATTCCACAATATTTAATGCATTATTTATTTATTTTTTACACTTCAACAGGCCCAGACCGGACCGCATTTCCACCGCATTCCGTCTACTTTCATTCCTTCTTTGCCGATTCCAGGCTTCACTTCCGTACATCGGGGTTGGCACTAGAACGCCATTATGTGCCGCCTGTCTTACTTCCTTTGACAGATTCTTATTGGCCAAAATTGCTCTCCTTTCGATATCATTCTCAGTCTTGCCGTCTCTTCTAATTCTCAGAATAACAACTTCACTATAATATTCCGAGACAAAATCTATTTATAATCGGGACGAACATATCTATTTAGATTGTAGGTAAGTGTCTACGGGAAGTGTCGATACATCTCTCAAATATCATATTTGTGTGAAAGTGTATGAATCACCAGGTTTTTACCAGGTCTTCCCAGCTCGTTATTTCTAATGTACCTAGGTATCGTCGTATACCTTTCTTCGTACGCTTGTGACTCGTTCCGTATGACCAAACCATCTAAACGACGAGGAAAGAATAAAGCTATCAGAATTTGTTGTAACGTAGTGGGGAGATTTTACTTATAACTGATATCACCTTTTGTATTCATTTAAAAATAATAATATCTATAATTTTATTTGATTCAAGTAAAAAGTTGTAGTCTATGTAAATAGGGTTGAAAAAGACACACTAAAAATAAAATATTAAAAAAAAAACTGTTTTTTAAAATAAAAATTGTAATTAAACAGATTTTGCAATAATTCTAATAAATATGAAATAATCGTTTACTTTGTAAAATTATTGAAAAAAAACACATCTCACGAGGTCGTACAGTCATATAAGGCCCATAAAGTGATGCAGTTTTATTAATTGTAAAAACGTAATTTTAAACACTAAATAATTCTGTTTTGTGTAATTTTAAGAAGATACCCGCATTTAAAGTAAGTGAAACCAGATGATTAAAATATCGATACAAAAATGTGATACAGAACGCAAGAGAAGATATAAGAGAAAGTTGTAAAATTTGCCCACATTACCATGTTTATTTTATTTTATTTATTTTTATTTTCATTTATTGGTTTTCTTACAGCCATATAATTAATAAATCTTGAAAAAAAAACAATAATTGATGTACAGAGTTTTGGGCCAATTACAAGAAAACACATATATACAATCGATAAAAAAATAAGAAAAAACATGTCCAATAATGAGTTTGTGTGAGTGTGTGTATTTGTGTGTTTATTTATTTTGTATTGTTGTATATATTTTTTTTTTAATTTATTTTATTTTATTTATTTTATTTTATTTATTATAAATAATACATATAAATCTGTGACAAATACCTGAGCGCGCAAATCTGGGCTCACTGATAAATAATCGGCGATAAAATAGAGAAACTGATAAAACTCGTGCGATTGGTCACTTAAATATCCAATCACTACCGCATTTTACTGGTATTTGTGATATATGCGAGTGTGCTCTCATACTCGAAGCTCGGACCCGATGGGCAGCTAATGGCCCGCCGTCGGTTGATCTGGAAAGTGTTGGCCAGCATCTGTCAGTCTGGACATTGTGCACCAGTCTGGAAAGTGAGGACTTTATTCCTTGACTTTTTATATGGGTACATTTGTTTATTCTAAATGTGGAACTACGAGAGCTTAGAAATCTGGCGCCTACCCTCGGTCATATTAAATAACGTAGATATTATGCTGACGACATAGTAGTTGGAAGTGAAAACATCAAAGAACTAAGTATAGTGATAAAAGAACTACACGAGGCTTCAGGCACATATTATACATTATTTCCTGGAAACACTTGGAATTATTTTAATACTGACTCGTCTGACAGTAGGGGACGATGGGGTGATTGCGGACGCGGGGTAAATACGGACTAGCAAATATCTACTTGATCCCTTACTTCCGCGCCCGGCCGCCACGATCACGTGTTACTTTCCGCCATCTTTAGTGCCGAGCAAACATTCACGAAAGAAAGCTGCGCACAATTTTCAAGTAATAAATAAAAAATAATAATATAAATAAATAATAATAAATAAAATCAATCAATTTTTTGAATTTTGAACTAATTTTTGGTGTTTACTATTTTGAGTGCTATGTCTATGAATTAAGTGACAATAAAAAGTGATATTTTCTATCGATTACCTCGTTAATGGAGAATAAATTACACAATAACTTTCGATGAAAAATTTTGTTGACCAACAAATAATTGTCGTTGTTATTTTTTAAACTCGTTAGGTTTATTACGGACAAGCTCCCTGGGGTAAATACGGGCGTCTGCAATTACCCCTGACTCGATTATTTGTCAAAAACTAAACCAATTTATTGCACATTTTCAGATGTCTCGAAAATATATTCGAAAAAAAAAACGAGCAAACATCATCGAAACCTTACAAAGAGCTGTAGAAGAAATAGAGGATAAAAATACAACTTTTCGTCAGGTGGAAAAGAAGTATGGCATTCCCATGGCTATTCTTCTTAACCAAGTGAAAAAGGGCTTTATTACTACTATTCAAATGTGTGTTAAAAAGTAAGTTTTTAATGAAACTCGAGAAAACTAACTGCTCAAATTCATTTAAAATCGTGTAAAGCCTTCTTTGGGGTAATAATACCCAACTGGCTGATAATCTCGTTTTACTAGTACTGGTTATATTATTGAACCAGAAACTCCACTTGACACCAGAAACACCAACTTTGATAATTCAAGCCAAAGAGAGCCCAAAATTAATCTCAAGTCATCTGTGATGCAGCCAATGATAGTATTTCAAGTCAAAGAGGATCTTAAGAGGCATATCAACTCTTTAGAAACGTTGCTAACATGGAATATTCAAAATAAATAAAACGTGCGAATGAATTAGTACGCGCAGGTGATGTTATCAATGATGCAGATTTAAGCCAAAATATGACAAGTCAAATTAGCCAGTCTTCCTCAGTACCATTTATTGACATAGTAAAGGTACCAACTCTATATCCTAATCGTAACAAACGGTGAGTTCAAAAAAAAATTCATTTTTACCAGCACACCGGAAACAGTTTACCTAGAAGAAAAAGAACAAAAGAAACTAGAAAGAAAAACAAAGAATCTGAAACAAGAAGAGAAAAAACTACAAAAGAAAACAAAAAAAAGAAAAACGATTAGAAGTTGAGAAATTTAAATTTTTTTTAAACCGTATAAGAGAATGATTAATATTTTTGCATTTTTTGTCAGGAAAAGTATCGTGACCCCCCCAGCGAAGGCTGGATTGTGTGTTTAAAATGTTAGAATTGGGCTCTTGAGAAATGCGCTGCTGGGACTTATTACAGAGGCTTTATTTGTGACTTGTTGAATGGTGTGGGTGGTCCGTAAATACCCCATGCTGTCTGTAATTAACCCAACACTCGTCCGTATTTACCCTAAGAGCTACGGGTAATTACGGACAGACAGGGTTTTGTTTTTGATTAAAAATATATAGTTGTTGATTGATCTTGTAAAATAATTAATGCTGATTTTGTATACCATACCATTGTATACCAATAACTACAGTTTCATAATAAATAGGTTTTGTACGTTATTTCGCTTCAGCGTCCGCAATTCACCCATCCTCCCCTACTTATAAATTAACCTTTTAACTGCCAACCATACTAGCCTTGATCAATTTATACATATTTAACTGAAATATACATTCAACAATTTATTGTTAATTACTATTATATACTGGGTGTATTACTTATATCATTAATTTGAGAAAACTAAAAAAAATTGGAAAAACCACATTGATTGTTTTTAAATTTTTACCAGTTTCGATACTGGTAGAAATACTTCGATATCTTGGTCAAGAAGGAGGCACAATTGTGCGTGTTGTTTACACAAAGTTTGTCGGTTTTCTCAAATTAATAATTATTTCCAACCACAAAGTTAACGCTTAATATCAAAAATATATATTATATCAATTCCTAAAGTTAGTTATTTAGTTATTTCTACTCTTAGCTATAGTGTCAAATGTTGATGCTATTCATTTTACATTATTTTGTTTCTTTTTTGTAACGGAACAAACAATATTCAAAAGTCCCGTCTTCCCATACTCACTCCAGGGCGGGGCCGGTTCAGGCGTAGGGTGAACGCCTACGCCGCACGCGGGCGGCCGAATTAGGGGGACGTTTTTGCGATTTTAATGTTTTTGAATAAATTAAAATCGAATTCTCAGTTAGAAAAACGATAAGGCTGGCGCCACACTAGGCGTATCTTCCGTCTTTGACGTGGCGGAACGCCGCTACATTTCTTTCCATACAATGTGCGCTTATCGAACACACTGCGCGGATCATCGGTCGAACGTTCACTTCGGTCTGTCTGGTTCTCCACCCGCGCAACTTACATCAACGTAAAATCGGTGACGTTGCAATGTTTTAAATGCAAAGCGCCACATTCGACGGTTCGTCCGCACATGTGTTTGTTGCAGAATGAATCCGCCGCGGAATATTGTATGTGACTGCTAAATTAGGTTGCGGATTTGACGCGACCGAAAAGACGCGAAAGAAGATACGCCTAGTATGGCACCGGTCTAAGAATGTGTAAAAAAATATTCGAATGTGGAATTTGAAATTTATTGTAGTAGGTAACGGGAAATTTAGCATTA
The DNA here is from genome assembly GCA_016648135.1 of Agrypnia vestita. Taxonomy (NCBI): domain Eukaryota; kingdom Metazoa; phylum Arthropoda; class Insecta; order Trichoptera; family Phryganeidae; genus Agrypnia; species Agrypnia vestita. The sequence continues at coordinate 42,694 of JADDOH010014476.1, read as the reverse complement.
GGTACCGAACAATACCGTGAACGGTACCCACCACTTACCCAGGACCGTTTTATGAGCAAAAGCTCCCATATCGGCCCTTCTCATTCGTATCCAGGTTGAAATTTTTTTAGCTACAATGCAAGACCGTGCTGCCCTTCACCGGTCGGTGCGAGGTGGCACGGTCGCAAAAACAAAACCATTCACAGACTGTCACCATTAGACACGTCTTTTATTACATAAAAAAATACACAAATAAATACAAGAACAAAGAGACGGTTATAACAAAAGAAGAAAATAATACATAATAATTAGACGAATCCCGCGGCGGCGGCAGTAGATGGCTAAAGTCAAACATACACCATAACTGGGAAAAAGACGAAATAAAAATACATTTGGATATCCAGCTAGGGAAGCACAGGACTGGCAGATCTTCTTCCAATGCAGGAGCCCACACATTAACACAATACCGGGGAATGAGTCAAACCACAAAAATACCGAACAATACCGTTCAAATTTGACAAAAGATTATCAATATAAATTTAATATCTTGTTGCGAAAATTTTACATTTCCCCTGATAATATTTTTAATCCCCATTTGCGAGAGAGGTTTCTTAAAATTTTAAATAATTTTAATAAATTCCAAGAATTAGTCGTCTTGGGCTTATTTCTATCGAACGTGTCATATAAATAAGAAATAAATAAGAATTAATAAACAAATTTATCTTTAAAAGCCAGAAGAATTTGCACATGGACTGTCAAATACCCAGGAAGAAGAAGAAGAAGAAAAAACAACGTAACATACAGAAATCACCGTGCTAGCAAATATTGACGTGTGTGAGCCCGGTGTAGCTACGTAATTTGATTAGAAATTAAACTAGTATCGCCCACCGCTAGTCTGAGTTGTTGAGTTTGGCAACACTATTTATTTCGCTAATTTCTGCGCGTAACCGTGAAAATTGGCAAGTGACTTATTTGCCAGGTTTTAATTAAAAGTTTCTGAAGTTAAATAAATTTCTTTACAAAACCTGATTACTCGTATTCCAACAAAAAATATTTCTGTTTAATTTTTCTGGTATGATACTCAACGCTAGCGAATTCAAAATACAAATCTCGTCTAACGAGATATTTTAAAATCATTTTAAGAAGCATTGTAACTTTAAATAATATTTTCTCAGAAATGTGCTCGAATCGCCCCAGCCCACCCTGTTGATTTATTTGTATAAACAAATTATAGATCGTGCCGAGAAGTCGAGCACCGAGTATTGAGCGCCGAGCACGCTAAACAGTGACCTCAGATCACGCGTCATTAAAACTATATGAGGCCCACTTAGTAGTGATGTGTGCGGCTCGTGTGTGCGCGCGCAAGTCGCAGAGGTCCTCAACCATTCGTGCGTGTCTGATAAATTCACCTCACCAGGCCACGACAACATAAAACAGAAGCAATGAATTTTTAAAAAATCTGCAATTTTGGTTAAAAATATTTTTTATTTTTTAACAAACTGACCATCAACAGGTCACTATTGACCCTAGTTGATGGTCCTATAGTGACATTAGATAAAATATAAATATTTTTTTATGATATATTAATTAAAAATAATAACAATGATACAAAAACTAAATGATATAAAAATATATACTTGTTATTTTAAGTACCATAAATTTCTAAAAAAAATTCTCCACTGACCATCTGAGAGTACATCTGAGCGGGGGTATGCGACACGCACTCCAGTTATTCCACCCAGTTCAGGATCGGTTAAGATTCAATGGGCTTTTAAACATTATTTAAGTCCAAGGACACTTAAAATAAATTGTTTTTATTAATTGAATAGGTAACAAATGCATTAAGGTACAGATACACATGCTAATTACTGGCATGCTCTAACAACTGTACACACTTGCTCATTATTAGCATGCTTATTTTAAGCATGCTCAAAGCTAACAATCAAACACACATGCTTATTAGTGGCATCCTCTTGTCATAAAATAGAGAGGAACTCTAGTTCAAAATTGAAACTTTGCAAACTGAAATAGAAAATTCAAGTGAACCAATAAATCAAAACAGTTCCTGGGTTTAATCAAACAAACATGCTTATTACTGGCATGCTCTTGTCATAGAATAAAGGCCCTCTTGTTCAAAATGGAAACTGCAAACTGAAATAGAAATTTTAAGTGAACCAATAAATAAAAAATAGTTCCCGACTTTCCATCCGCACGTTTTTGGTTTTAGTTTTCATAATTTTTATTGTAAGATTTGAATTTTTCATGTCTTTTAATAAAGTTTCATAAATATTATTTCTTGCTATATTGTTTTTACATAGCGGTGACCGAGTATTCCACAGACATTCGTGATTCCTATAATAAGTCACAAAAAGTAATGTTTTATCGTCTCCCCAACGCGCCATATTTGTTTCATCTGTAGCGGACTGAGAAGATCGCATTTCGCATTGATAATCGATACTAGCCGCTTATGGCATTAGCATGCTCATAATACGCAAGCCTGTTCACACATGCTCAAAAGATACCCCTTCTCATGGCGAATTACATTAGCATGCTCATAAATTAACCGGCGGTTGATTTTTGAGCATTCCACTAATGAGCGTGCTCATTACTAGAATGCGACCACTATAAATTGGCGTGCGAGCGTCCCTGTCGCGTAACACAAGTTGCCAGGGTGTAAATTTATTACACAATACATAATGTACAGAATGTCCGGTGACCGGTGTCACAGCCTTTAACAGAAATTTGCTCGGGCAGCACTAAAGAAACCAAGCTGTAATGGCGGCCGTTCTATCTGTCAAACTGCCAGACGGTAATATCGGTCCATTGTTTGCTTTTTCAGCTTCGCAAAACTTTAATACTTCACTGGCAATTGTTCTTGCACCATCCCTGACTGTTTACGATGTTTTTGCCATAATTATTCAGTGTATATTGGTAATCAAGATGTCACAGCTCCCGAACAAATACAAAATTGTACTGAATGACAGGGCGAGGGGGTTACCGCCGGGTGCGGGCGGGGCGGGTTTTAGTTCCGAAGTCGCCGCACGCCAAGTTACGTTGGTCAAGCAATAGCAATGTGCGTACACACATGCCACTAATAAGCAAGGGCTAAAGAAGGTCAATACTGCGCATGCTCACGTGCCGTTAATAAGCATGTGTATCAGTACCTTTAGACACGACAATTTTACACTGTCTACTATACACATACATTACATTACATATGGGTTCAAGGGAGACCGATGTGAGACAATGTAAAACTGATTCCTCGCCCGGTGAGTCATCGCCGGGAGTCGTGCTCAGGCGTGACGCGCCTCCACGTTCCGACTCAATCGGCGCGATACTCCAGTACAGTTAATTAATTAAATTGTTTCATCAAGAAAACATGATCTTTTTCATTTTGGAAACAGTCGAGGATTTGAAGACGTCCGATGGTGGTGAATTGTCTTGCCAAGAATTAGTCCTTCAGTTGTGTTGCGGTCAGGGTTGCCACCTTTTTTTGTGCAAATAAAGAACATTGGTTATTAAATGTAGAAAAAAGTACATTGTGTCAAAATAAAGTACGATTTATTTTACTTTATTATTTTGCTTAAAAACATTTTTTTCATTACTTTTAGCAACTTTTAACAAATAATTATTACTAAACAACTGCACAGCATGTTTGCTGTCTATATTATTTATGTTAAAGTAAATAAGTCATTCATTTTATCAGATTAAGAGACGCTTTGTTTCTATCGTCTCGCCATTTGCTATTCATCACAGAAAAAACTCTATAAAACCAATTAATCGTATTTTAACTGCACTCAATCCGCCTTACACAAAACAAACAATAAATATTTACAATGACATTGACTATGTTGACATTTGAGGTTAGGTTGCATTAAAAAACGAGCGTTTGTGTGGCGACCGCCACAGGGTATATCGTCAATTATAGAACCTATTCGGCAACAATCGATAACGTCATCGACCCCGGTAACTCTCTCGTTCCGTTTTACGCAAAAATTTCTACGATCAAATTTTTTTGTATGTTATAAGTAAAATGAATCCCAGAGAAATCATATCATGTGAAATAAAGTATTTTCGTGTACTTTATTGTTCTCATAAAGTATAGAGTATAATTACCCGAAATAACGTACAATACTTTATAATAAAGTTCGGGTGGCAACCCTAGTTGCGGTGGCCGCTACGCTGCAGCCACACATAGGCGCTCGTCGATTGTAGATCTGTAGAAAAGTAACTATTTGCATTTATTATCAAGACCTGAAAATTTATTCTAAGATTACGAGTATACCTGAATATTTTAAATGACAAAAAGGCTTGCGTTAGCGGACTGGACTGAGGAGAACAATCTGCATTTTAATATAAAAAAAGTGAATTCTTATAAAACTAGTTAAATAGAAACGAGCGAGCCTCACAGCAGTCGCATATGATGTGTAACATTTGACATCTCACAATTAAAAATATCAATTGAGCACCAACAGAAATTAACATCAACATTTAAAAAAGCTGATGCCTATATATTTATTAATTTTGTAAATACAAGTAAAGAAAATGTAAAATTAAATATTTATGCTACAGATTTTTATGATGTATCAAAATATGAAAGCTACGATAACAATTGTGATAGAAATATTACGAAATATATGTTGTATTCCGATTTTTTTTCTAAATAATTGGTTACGTAAAAGTCATGCTGCGATGTTCCCACTGCACGCCCCTGCTACATACGCATTTTGTTTAGAAATGTTTTGGGTCAATTATATGCGGTAGTGTACCGCCATAAATATTGTAGGAAAACTTTGAATAAATATTTAAAAATAATCATATAAAGTACATAAAATTTGAGAATGTAAATCATTGAGGGTAGTTATTGTTTACTTTAGTGTAATATATATGCAAAATCAGAAACATTGGCTGGTGGTGTGCGTCTTCGCTGCGACGGCACTTGCTGGACATTGATTTGTTTATAAACGATGCCTTTCTTCCACCGCGCGTGCTCGGCGCGCGCTCATTGGTTAAATGAAATTGCGCGCGCTACCCTGGCATCTTATTTCCTGTTACGCATTTCCGTTCTTTTCCACGAAATTACTGCCACAGATTGCAGAAAAGCGAGAGGAAAGATGAACAAGTGCGCATGTCTTACCTATAGTCGTTCAGTAACACCAATAAAGTTCGATTATTTCACGCTTTGCTGAGATCGGGGATCTCGATATTGTCTCTGATGCCAGGCTGACTTTCTCAAGTCAGATAAACCAACTAGTTACAACGTGTTATAAGCTTTTAGGTTTCGTAACACACATGTCAAAAGGATTTTCGAATGAGAAGTGCATCTAGTACAATTAAATTATTCGTTCAAAATTGGAATATGGAATAGTAGTTTAAAGCCCACACCAAAGTAAAATACATCGACATTATCGAGCAGATTCAAAAGAAATTCTCGCGCTACTTATACATTGCGCAGAACAGGAGAATATCCTACATTCATGAATCATGAACTACTGCTGAGGGAATGCAACTATCGCAGTATCGAGTCACGCAGACAGAAGGGCCTAGTCATGTTGGGGATAAAATTTTAAGAAATATAATTAATGCTCCGAACTTGCTAGAGAATTATGCCCTGTTTGTACCAAATAATTATTTGCGAAATCGAGGTCACGCGCAATTCCATGTCCGAAAATGCAAAACGGATGTAATGAATAAACAAACCACAACACGTAGTGTGTAACTCCTAAATGAATTAGGCGATCATGTCGATGAATTGAAGACAGCATTGAAAGCATCAAGCAGAGGATCGCCTCAATATAACTACTCACTTCAAGTTACAATTTGCATAGTAGGGAGCAATCCGTTATGCAATTAAAAAATATATAAATCAGGAGTTTTCTTTTAAATTATTAATACGGCTTCGTCTTTAAAAGATTACGTATTTCTCCATCAATCTCATTGCAATGTGACTGAGAATTACTGCAATATCGTTGGTGCAGACAAACAAACAAACTATTGTATTACTAGTTAGCATTATGAGCGCTACGGAATACCTAATATCGATAAGATTCATTTTGCCTTCAGCTTATGTCATTTATTTTCTTTGCCACGTTCTCCTCATGCGTTCCGTACGCCTAAACCATCTTAGCGGCCCATTCTTTATTTCCGAATTATGTCATCGTTTCCGAATCCGTCATCGAATATTCAAAACAAGTTTATTAAAACCTCAGTATTATATATTACATATATATCTACATACTATTTATAATTGCATTGATACACATAACTATGTATGGATAAGAAGCATCAATTATTTTATTTAATCAAAAGGTCAACAGGTTTCTTATTGATTCTAATATTATATAGAGCCACGAAGGTATATTAATGTAATTAAGGTCAAATTATTATACATTAGCATATAAAAGCCGAACGGTAATAGATCTACAAGCCCATTTAAGTAGTAAACACAATATTCTAAAATTGTGGAGAAAAATCAATATATTTAAAAAAATATAATTGTTGCAATACAAAGGCGCATAACTCCTTAGCTGAAGTGAAGTTACACTTAATTGTACCTACGCGGCGTACAAACCGTCATTTAAGTTCATACGGTGGCGTCACGATTCATTGATGAAATTGATGTCAAAAATGTTAAACTCACTGGACCAATTGTATAGCCCTCAATTAGAGACTAAATCGCGAAATAAAATAGATTTTTTTACAACAAACGATGTTTAACTTACTTTTTACAATACTTATCAGACAACTCTCGTAGACATTGCCCTCTTAAATGAATACTTTAGTTAGTTAGAACAAGTTCAGCACAATTTCTTTTACCTATATGATATCTCAACAGTTATTAGGTGAGAGAGGTTAGATCAAAAATAACAAATTATTTATGTTTTTATTAAGATTTAATTTTATGAATAGTACGTGGATACATTATTAATGAGCCAACATTGTAGATTACCCTAGGCTTGTAATAAATATGTATTGGAGAAAGCGTGGAAAGCCCTGGGAAAATCAAAATCCACGGCCAGGCTCCAGCAGGTCATCATCATCGCATCATTTGAATAATGTTTCAAATTAAATACTTATCTTGTGAAACTTGCAAACCGAATAATTATAAATACATGAATTATAATACTTATGGTACTTAATTTTTTAAATAGAGATGCGAACACGGAATACGTGTCATATTACTTACGTTACATTACTATTTTCAAACTAAGTTAAATGCCTGTGCTATTAAAATAGGACTAACTTGCTGATCTGGAGTGAGGTTCGAACCCGCAACCTTTGGATCACGGACTGAGAATCCTAACCACAAGACCAACAAGCTATTCAAATTACTTACATAAGTAACTGGAAAAAATGGCTTTGATCGGAAGGAAAAAAGGAACTGACAATATATTAAAAATGTATTGTAATTATTTTATTATATCAATAAGGATGTTCAACACCCACACAGTATAACTAGATCGAGAAATTGAATAATATTTTTTGTTTTGAGAAAATAATTAAATAAATTTATATTTATATATATACCTACTGCTTTTAGGTTTTATAATGTTCATATTGTATATTATTTTGTCCAGAACAATTACAGTAAAAATGGAAATAGCTGTCGGCTATTGTATTAGCAATAGCTAATGTATGATTTATTGTGAGTAGCCTTAAAAGTAAATAAATAAAACATTTTAAATTGCAAATTTTTAGTGTGTAATTTAAGAAATTGTTAATATAATGGTATAAAAGAGTTCCCCCTAAAATGGTACGAATATCATGCATATAATAATAAATAACCTTTATTAGTGACATGTGACTTGAAAACCCTCCAAGATTCCGTCTAGGACAGTTCTCACGAGGCCTACCGGCAGCTGTTCTGTTCATCTCCCCTGGGGTCGGGGCAGTCCGCACCTCTCCCCTTCACTCGTGTAGGGTGCGCGCTGATGAGCCGACCTAGGCATCGTTTTCTAGTATTCCTCCCCAAACATTTCTCTACTGACTTACCTTCTCCGACAACTCTCGAGGCTACTAACATTACATTAAGTTATTGTTGTACCTGGTTTCATTTTGCTGCCATTAATATATTATGAATATAGCTTCCGCAATCAAAATATTCACATTTTTTCCTTTTATATTGATCCTGGCGTTCATTCATCCTAAAATATTAATTTTTATGACATCTTATTATATAGTAAGTATTAGGTACAATTAATTAAACCACAATTCGATGATTCATCTCTCCCGGTTCATATATTCTCTCCAGATCTTCAGTCCAGTCACAAGATTATTACATACTTATTTATAGAAAGGATATTTATTTATACACATATCCTTCTACTGCACTTGATTGTCATTTAATACATTTCTAAAGAAATAACCTAAGACATCGTAACTTTTATTTTGTAATCACAACGATGTCCGTTAAGGCACACTGTGCATGTAAAATGTAAACCGAATTTGTAATTCTCGAAGTCTCATCGTCTCTCGAATAATGCCCCATCGCTCGGGCCATTTTAAGACTACAGTTCCATCCATCCACGTCTAGACACATCCGATTCATTTCTATAATATTCGCTTGGTCAAAACGCCTCAAGTAACAAAAAAATCAAATCACAACTTAAATGCTCATAAAAAATATTTCACAAAACAGAATTACACTCCAACAGGAGCACGTCCTTATTTAAGCAATCAATACAAAAATATTTAAATGCACTTTTGAGTAGAACAGAGAACACAAGAAAGTGTTGTATTACACAATTTATTTATTTTACGTTAATATAAGATAACACGAGAATCGTTGGACACAAAAAGAAATTTGTGTTCTGAGAATTTATAATTTTTCGAGAAAAATACATTTGTCGAGATCAATTAATAATATAAAAAGATTTATTACGTGCAATAATTATATCGAGAGAAAACCAAAAGGGACACAATGATTATTTTGAACTTTTCACAAAAGAAAGCTCTATCAATCTGATTTCGTCAATATTTCTTTTATTATTAAACAATTTCCATATGTGTTTTGGATTAACAAATATGGACATGGTTTAATAATAAAAGAAACATTGACAAAATCACATTGTCAGAACTTTATTTTGCTCTCCAGTAAAGTTCGAAATAATCACTAACACCCTTTTGGCTTTCTACCTTCGACATTTTGAAAAAAAAAGTGATTTATTAATTTCCGACTACACATTTTTAAACACTTCATGTTTTACAGCTTTTTACATTTCCAACATTTTTGTTGCCAGTTTGTTGTTGTATCATTCACAGTCTTCTCTCGCACGTTGCGCACTTTTACACTGGTAGCACGTCGTCATATCCGAACACGCTCTATGCGGGGAACTCTTCGGGGATAGTAACCAGGACCGACCTGGCACTGTCTTCACCTCGTCACCAGTTGTAACAGTTTCAGTAATACGCTCACTCTCATTTATATCAATATTTATCCATTTTTGTACATGTGCACAAACACACAAAATGAAGGAACTTAACAAAAAATACAAACGAGATTTAACACTATTCCATGTTCATAGTTATATAAATTACAATAAGCACAGTACAACAAATTAAGTAACCATTATTTAAAATGTACCTATTGCAAATTTCTGAGGAAGTGTAGGTACTCAAATACTGAATAAACTTTGAAAATCAATATGTGATAGGAACAACTCAATTATTAAATTTGTTGGAGATTGCGACGCGTATTCCCGGACAAAAATATGACCATGGAAGGGTTGGCATTAGGGGCAATTTTATACCTAATGTCGACCTGTACGTTTCAGGGAGAGAGCGCTAAAATTCACAATTTATTTAAATTTGGTAGGTATACGACAAATATTTTTATCCCAATTTACAAATAGTACCTACTATGTTTAGATAAATTTCTTAGTAGATTGTGTCCGCGCGAATATTACACAGCTAATATATATTTTACGTGAATATCACTGTACCTAACGTTATGAAAAGGGACCTGGCCTCTTGTACCGCGACCACATTTCGGGCCACATGCGGTGGCCACCCGATCCCCGCCACGAGGACTAGCACCGCGCGATTCCGTCCTGGGAGATCTTCCTTCGTTATTATTAGACGACTGCGAAGCGCTCCTTTTGCGTTTCACAGTCGTCGGAATTAATTACGAAAAACTTCAACCGAATATCCGCGTTAAAAATAAAAATAATTTCATTTGTTACAAAAGAATCAACAACTCAACTTATTCGGCATAGAAAAAACCTAAATGTATTTTATATTTAAAAAATTTATAGGGTTTTTGAGATTGAAAAAAATCATTTTTAGCCGCTTTACCCCTCGACACACCGGTTCGAGTCTAGCTCGCCGACATCCGCGATCTGTCCCCCGCTTGGACAGATCGCGTTTTCTCAAACATTGTCCAAATGGGTAAAAAGGACCCCTCCTAAAGTGCCGGTCCTCGCTTCCTGGGTATTTATAGCCCGCCGGGGAGAGACGGGGTCACCGCCCTTTCGGGAGAGCTCGGGCCAACGTTCAGCGCGTATTTAGAATTTCTAATTTAGGTGAAACCGCTCGCGGCGCTCGCTTCTGCGCCGTATTTTCCACAGCACGTCACAATTTTTCCTTACATAGCACGGGCGCGAGGAGTTAACGAGCCGGCTCGCCGGTCCGACCGGTCCGGAAGGGGGCTCCAGGGGCGCGCGGGGGCGCCGTGGGGGCTGCCGGTGTGGACGCGCCTGCGCAGCTCCATACTTCTTTACATTCCATACGTCTATATTCACTATGGGAAGTAAGGAAGCACGGAACTAGCGCCAAGCCAGGAGGTGGAGGACGAGCGGCCGCGGCGGCTCCGCGCCCGTGACTGAGGCCGGCCGGGGGCATCCCCCCGAGGCCGGATCCGTCTCCTCCAGAAATAGCCTCCTCCGGGCTCCCGCCGAGGAGGATATATTTAGCGCAACCCGACACCGCCGCCTGCGCCGCCTGCGCCCCGGCGGCCCCCGTGGCGCCCCCGGTGGCGGCTGGTGACCCGCGCGGCCCCGTGTATATGTGTATTCGGGCATGGCGCGCTCCCGACTCCCGACTCCGGGCTCCGGCGCTGCGGCCCCGGCGGCCACGGCGGCCCTGGGGGGGGCGCGGGGCTCCAGGCCGGGTCAACCGCGTAGCTCCTCCTGAAATTAAAAATGCGGCCGTTACAACGCGGATATTTTCTTTTTGTTTTTTTTTTCAACTAATTAAATCCCGATATCATAATTTTTTAAGACATTTAAGAATAAATTAAATAAGTTTTGAACCACTTTATTGCTATATGTTTGTCAACTAGTTTCGGTTGGACTCAACCTTCTTCGGGACAATTATAATTTAGACTAATCTAAGAATAATACTTTTCGACAGACACATCTACCATGTTACATCCAAAGCGGGCTTCATCCTTCGAATATGTAAACAATTCAATAATATGCCCACAATGAAGACACTATACTTCTCATATGTCCGGTCTATAGTCCAATATACCTCTCAAGTTTGGAATCCTAGATACAGCATCTACATTGACAGGATTGAAAAGTACAGAATCGATTACTGAAATATTTAAACCTTCGTAGCTATCGAACTCAAACTAGTTTCGCTGAGTCTTATTCCTTATCCCACATTCCCTCTACTAATCCATTTCCCCTCCCTTCCTCTCCCCCTGGAAATAAATTTACTCTACTTTTTTCATGTATTAATCTATTTTTATATCTTTTTTAAAAAAACTCCTTCTTCCCTGATCTTTTTATTGAATTTGTTGAATATATCTTCTTATTCTCTTGTACACGATATTAATCTCCATAAGTAAGTGAATTCATGTAAAATTAAGATATTTATAAAGGAAGAAAGAAAAAGAGAGAGGGACAGAGTGTCAACTAGGTGGGGGGAGGAAAAGGGAGGAGTTAAGTGAAGATAGAAAGAACAGCTTTAAAATAGGACTATTAGATAAAATTATTTGTTTATTTATTATTTGACTATTATTATTGACAGCTTTATTAATTTCTAATGCTTTAAGATTGTTAAGTCGCAAACCAAGTCCGTTTTTGTGTAAAATTTTTGGCCCTGTATTATTATCAAATGTGTGATCAAAATTAATTAGATGTTCGGAAAATTCAGAAAAATGTACATTTGTTAAGCATTTAATATGTTCTTTTATTCTAATATTTACGTTTCTCGATGTTTTACCAATATATAAAGCTGGGCAATCATTGCAGCTGAGTTTATAAAAACCAGAATGGTTTAATATATTTTCTTTGTCTTTACAGTTACTTAATAATTTACCTAAATTTTTACTGGTATAAAATGCTGGCTTTATCTCTTTAGGGAGTTTAGTCGTGCATGCTTTAAAAGTTCATATTATTTTAATTTTAAAAAATGATTTAGTAAAATTCTTACAGTACGTACATTAAGGTTATAAAGAATAATGTAATATTATTATTAATGAAGGTAGCTATTCGGTACTTTGTGATGCAGTAGGCACATAAATCGTACATATTAATCCAATCCCCTTTCCTATATTTGAATTCCGAACTTTCAGGGAAATGGGAACCAATATAATTTACGCAAAAGGAATGCTATATGTGAGAATTTTGAGTTTCTATGTATCGTGTGTATTATTCAAAATAAATTCTAATCTATCCAGCTGAAATTTCAGCAGTTCAGCATAAAAACTATTACAGTAATCCACACGTAACACCGCAAATGCATTTATGAGTAAACGGCCCACTTCGGGGGCTAGATATATCTTCGAATATTTTAATCTCTCTCCGCGGGTAAAGGCGTACATTTGACAGTTTTGTTGATTTGTATAGTTATTTAGAGATACAAGAATCTATGTGAATCGGTGTGCACGCCCAACAACTAACTGCAGATTCAACAATCACAGACATAGGTCTCTAGGTGTCGCCATCCACAGTAGCCCTGTGGTTTTGTGTCATCCACTCGCTAATTTTCTCGAAGCATTTTATTATTTTTTATTTTGATGCTTCTCATCCGGCTTACAGAAAAAGTAAATTTGCTTGCTTTCCGTGTAATAGGGAGGTGACAAACCTGACGATTTTATTACTTTTTATATTTCGCTTTACAAAGTATCCAAGATAGGTCCCTGAGGTACCCCGGTAGTAGATATTAATGTTGGTGATGTTGAATTTTGAAATCGCACCGATTGGGACTATTCCAAAGCTATGATTCAAACTAATCGCGCTTTTGAATTGACTCAATAGTTTTTCAGTTCCTCAAACAAGATTTGATGGTCGACGGTGTCAGACGCAGCAAACCAATAGAGCTAGTAAACTAGATACCCCGAGTAAATGAATGATATAATGTCTGACAGGACTTGATGTACTCCCGTTTCTGTACACAGATTTCATTGTAGGAATTATTAATTTCTATTAAATATATATTTTATTATTATTTATTATTTGTTCACACAAAGTTTATTCAGAATATTATTTGGCGATTTACCACATAGGCTAGGCCTGTTCTGGGTAAACCACCTCACATTTTAAAGTATTATCTGCAGTTTTTATATAAGTCAACACATAAAAAGCATAAATTAATATATGATAAAATCAGAAAGGATATGCAATGTTGGAAAACATTAAAAGTTAGGAATAAGAAATAAAGTTACAATGTAAATTGATCTCAGACCAATTTGTTTTATTATAGAAAACGTAAAAACTCTTCCTCGTGTTCTCTCAGCCATTAATACAATTTTTTTTAAGAGACTTCGTGATGGAATTTTTTTTTTCCTTAGAGTCCAGAAAGTTGAAAAGTTTCGGTGCTATATACAGGAAGTGTCTTTGTCCAAACGAAGTCTTCATATGAGGCACTTGTATTTTATGTTGTGAAGTGGTTCTTGTGATGTAGTGGTGTGTTGCAGTATGATGTGTTACAGTATCACTGCAATAAAAAATTATTGCAGTTCTACCGTAAAGCTGTTGTTTATTACGAAAGCTAAGTGCTTCTACCGTAAAGCTGTTGTTTATTACGAAAGCTAAGTGCTTCTACCGTAAAGTTGTTGTTTATTACGAAAGCTAAGTGCTTCTACCGTAAAGCTGTTGTTTATTACGAAAGCTAAGTGCTTCTACCGTAAAGCTGTTGTTTATTACGAAAGCTAAGTGCTTCTACCGTAAAGTTGTTGTTTATTAGGAAAGCTAAGTGCTTCAAAAAGTTTCTTTGTTGGGTGTAATGATGGTTTTCTTGAGATAGCTCTTATTGTGGATTTCTGAGCTTTGATAAGAGGATCTAAAATATTTCTTGTGGCACTTCCCCAGTCAATTATTCCATATCCTAGAATGGATTGGCACAAAGCGTAGTAAACCATTTTTAATGTCTCCTCATTCAGAATACATTCAATATACATGTATATTGTTCCGATGTGATATATTTTTTCCAGAATTTTTGAGAGAAGCGGCAAACTAGAGACCGAGCGATAATTCGGGGTCCAGTTTTTTAGTAGTATAATTGCGTGGGTCATTTTCAGAATCGGAACACATTGTTGACTAGGTCACCTCGTGACCTTCTAATTTATCTTTTCCTTATTACGGTTCGGTCTTGATAAATCTTTTTGAGATTATCCTTAACCACCATTTTACGCACAATCAACCACAAAATGCAGCTACGAGAATTACAAATTATAATTATAATTAAAATGCCTTGTGAATTACTTTAAGCAAATCTGACTCGTCTTGTTACAAATAAAAACTTGCTTGGATCTTATTATAAAACCAATTTTCATTGCACTTTATATATAAATTAATACAATGAGTTTGTAGACGTATGACTACTTTAAAGAGAAACATGCTGCCAATTCTGAGACAGTGATGGTTTCTATGTTAAAATCTGCCATTTGCTTTCACTCGTAGCTTTGTTGAATCTTTAACTTTCTGCATCATTTCGTGATTTATTAAATCGGTTTTATGTGTACGTTTTTTATTTACGTAATCTTTTTTTTTGTATTTTACTGAGTTTTTTAAAATCTGTTACTTACTTGTGTATGATGTCTTTTGTTGTTATTTTCTATTAATTTCTTTAGTGTTGCTGTGTACCGTGCGCATAATGAAAAAAAAAACGATATGATTTGTGCAACAAAACTAAAGCCGGGGAGGTTAAACAATAATTTTAATAAAAATGCAAACTTCTTGTATGTAAATGTGCAAGAACAATTATAATTCTATATGTCTATATTTATTATTACCACATATGTGTATATTCTATATGTGTATATTTATTATCGTCTTTATATTGTAATATAATCATCTTTTTTTTTTCTTTCACTCCCTTTGCATCTACAATTTTTATGTACTTGAAGAATGTATAATTAAGACTTATTTCAAAACAACCCTACTGATATGTACGGTGCTAGCTTTTTGAGACATTCTTCAAATAGAATATAGGTATGTAATTATTGTTCCATCAGTATATCATACTATACATATGCCAAGCAAATACGATGCTGTTACTACCAGTAAGAACCTATATTTGGCTTTTGTGTTTACCGTTGCATGAGAAGATGTGTGAAGAATATGGCGTTCTATCCTCTCTGCCTACCCCTGCAGAATGCAAAACGGCGTGATGGTTATTTAGTTATTATTACGTATCGCGATATTGTATCGAAGGGACCCCGGGAGGCCCACTTGAGCCGCCCTGGCGGCGCCCATGTGGTAACAGGGTGTGCGCCCCCCCTCCCCTCTCCCCCCGCGCTCCTAGACCATTCGGTAGGAACAATGTACCACTCAGCATCCGCAAGACACAAGTCTCTTGAAGATGCCTGGGGCCCGGCGCTGGTTGCGGAAAACGGTAGCGGTCGATGGAATCGCTCAGCGTAACCGCTCTCGGTAAAGCGCGCGATATCAAATGTTGCGAGTGAGTGAGCGGGCGGGGGTGACTCGCCTTCGTCTAATCGCGCTTCAATCCTGTTTTTAAAGCACACGCCTTGTTAGAACATTTACTATCGATTAAATTCTGGCGAAGGGAAGTCGAGAAATCTTAATTATCCCCAAAAGTGGGAGAAGGAATGCGATCCAGTCGATGAAATTAAAATGAATTAAAAGCTTCGGCTTCCATTTCCAAAAAAACGTAACGTATGAGAGCGAGGAGAACCAAGGTGAACATGAGTGACTAATAATGAAAGCTATATATAACATATCGCAAGTTAACTGAGATGGTATGGCAAAGTTGCTGCCGAGTTTACCATATTTGGTATTATTTGGTATTATTATTTGGTATTATCTCATGGCTTCGTACTCTCCCAGTGTTTGGAGGAGAACAGAGCTCGGAATGGACCGGAGCAAACGGAATTTTTATCCTATCTAGGCAATCGCGTCTCTATAAGGACGTACAACAGTCAATAATTATATTTCCTTATAGTCATATACATATACTTTATAGCATGGGCTTACTTTATGGTGGGAACATCGCAGCATGACTTTTACTTCACCAATTATTTGGAAAAAAAATCGGAATACAACATATTTTTCGTAATATTTCTACCACAATTGTTATCATAGCATTAGTATATTGACATATCATAAAAATCTGTAGCATAAATATTTGATTTATATTTTTTTTCCAAAATATACATTTACAAAAAAGTCATACTTCAATGTTCCGACTGCACGCGCCTGCATATAGTAATATGTACATACATTAATGTACATTACATATATACATAATTTTACATTAATCAACTCCACCTCTGAAACAAAATACCTTGGTGTGATTATTGATCAACACCAAAAGTGGAATAGACTAAGGAATATTTTAAGTACAAAAATTATTAAAAATGTGCATTACGCCATTATTCATTCTCTGCTCATATATGGCGTTATCAGATGGGGAGGTTCCAAAAAAAAAACTAAACTCAGTAAAAATATCACGAAGGATCATTATTAAAGTAATACTAAAATATCAACCTTTTCAACAAAACAGTTTCCATATTGAAAATACCTTACAGAAAACCAGGAATACTTTAAACATATGAGAATATGGAAACCAATCATAATACCTAAATTTAAAACAACTGAAACGCAGAGCAACTATATTTATAAAGCCATCAACTACTACAATAATCTATCTATCGCGATACGATGAATCACTAACCTTTCAGAACAAATTTAAAAAATGAAAACCTTCCTAAAATCCAATTTAAATTCATAAATCATTTAAACTTATAGCTTTTTTCAAAATACTTCAACATTTCATTATTTACTTTAATTACTTTTTATTACCATATTATTAAATAACTCGCATAGGTACCTGTATATATAAAATAAGAACTGAGGCTCCCTCATCGGACTCAAGAGCTTCCCTTCACTGATGAGATCTACATTACTACAAAGTATTAAAAAAATGTAAATTTACTGTATGTATGTATTTCTACCTTATATTTAATTAAATAAATAAATAAATTATATATATTACTCATGAGCTTAACTGATAATTTGTGTTTGATTTATTTATTCGATTATAATGATTTGGTGGTTTTGTTAGTAGTGTTTCTGTGATTGGTCACCGAATTACTTATAATAATCACTTTGAAAACATCGTTACAGTCGAACATAAATCTTGCAATCACGGATAACAAGCCAATCACAACTTCGTATAATTACAAAAGGAAAACATTTGTTATACATTATAAATAACCGTAGTTGAATTTTTCACAACAATTGTGTAAATGCTGGAATGTAAGAGCAAAGTGTGTTATTTGATTGTACACTGTTGTACATGCATTGCATGCACAGAGGTGTGAACCTAAAAAATTATTAAAATACAGTAACACCTGGGCATACATTTGGGATATAAAATTTTAGATTTTAGTAACAATTAATAAATAAATAAAATTTCAACATTAAGAATTCTACTCGAATAAAATAAAATGGTCTTAAAGAATCCAGCACGATTATTTTTAAAATTAAAAACAGTATCGTTTCATGCGCGCATAAACTACTTCCGTTATTCGTTACGCTGTATAACCCGATACATTTTACCGCCAATCGGAAACCAACTCTGTATTATATCAATTTATAACTTTAACATAAACGTTCGGCACATCGACACGCGAGTGGTTCCCCGATGAAGAGATCAGAGTCCACAAGACTATTGTAATACCTGAAATAAAACGAAACTGACTAAAGAGTAAGAAGCAACGAAATATATTTCAAATTTAAGAACACATTCATCTTTGTGAAGTTGTAATTTTTCAGAACAAAGTTCTGTAAAGTTTTTAAAACCAAATTAATTAATCAATTAGAAAAATTAATCAAATTAATTAATCCCGGTAGTAGCCAAAATATTTTTTCGTGGATTAGATTTTTCTGTATGTCTTTCTAATTGATTAATTAATTTGGTTTTTAAATATATTTCATTTATTATTTATTAATATCATCATTATACTTTTTATTTTTGGAAATCGTCGCCCCCAGCATGCTGGACCGACCTCGCACTGATACTAGAAACTACAGACCAGAGAGGACCAGCGAAGATACGCAGGCTGAAGAACTAACTGACTTACCATCACGCCGTTTCCCCGTAGGGGTAGTCAGAGGGGATAGAGCGCCACACTCTTCTGTCCTGACACACAACTCTCGCCTTATCCATACATCTTCGCATGCAAGCTCGCCGGTTGTTGAGGCTAGAACTAACTTCTAACTAGTCCCGTTAGAAGTATTTAAAAATTGGACCATCTTTCAGTATCTGGTTAATCTGGTCATGCCACGTCTTCCGCGGTTGCCCCTCTCTTTCTGGTGCAATCAACACTTGCATTATATATCTTTTTTAACATTCTTTCCTCATTCATTCGCTCAATGTGCCCAAACCATCTGAGCGACCCTTTTTAATTCTATTAATTATGCTAAGATCGGCTTTACGTTCGTTCCTAATATCTGTATTCTTTACTCTATCATAAATTGATTTGCCACACATACGTCTGAGGCAAATCAATTTATGATAGAGTAAAGAATAGTAAATGATCACAACTTGAGAAAATTTACATCAAATATACGCTCCGTGTTAGGAGATTTTTCGGATGTTAAATACACGGGTTTTTTAGATTTTAGAAGTTCGTTGTGTTTTTAACATATTTTGATCGGTCATAAAAGTGGTCCAGCGGTTTCACAAATGTTGATGAACGGGAACTACAGAAGATAAACTTGGTGCGGAAGAAAGATTCTGGCTGGTCCTTTCGGACTAAGGCCCGGTTGTTTCAAATTCGATCAAAGTAAGCGTAGAGTTTAAACTGAAATTTTACGTTCTCCACCAATCAGACGATCCGTTTTCGTAAAAATCTATGCTTTTATCGACCGCTTACTTTAATCGAACTTGAAACAACCGGGCCTAACAAAACCATTGTCTCCGGTTCTCAATATTGATCTTAAACGATATATTTTTTAAGACATATCACCCATTGAAAGATTTTGTTTACAATTATTGTCTTGATTTACGTGATATTGAACATCTACATGCGTGTTTTTTCTATAAGGTATTCTCAAACTTTTGACGAAAGTAATCTCTTTACATTTGTTAGCTTCCGAATCGACGAACAGATAGATTGGACAAATTCATAATTCGAAGGCATTTAATGAAACGCCTGAGTTATGACTATGCTGGTTTCCATAAATGTCCAACTTCACTTATCCCAGAGCGCGAATAGAAGATCTGGAGCTCCAAGACCCTCGAAGTATCAGTCCGGCTAACCAACGCCTAAGGTGACAGAGGATAAAGTAACAAGAACTGGATGGACAGGAACAGGAAGCTGGCCGGATTCACCAAATGTCTGGAAGCGTGTAATCAATCAATGTATATATATAAAAAAAGAAACCCGTGTTTTCCTACCAGCCAAGTTTTCTCCACAACCAGTGGTTATCGTGGTGGATAGCCCTTGGTGTTACATCAAAAATATACGAGTTTGGTGGGGATGGTTGTTCGTGGGTGGGAGTGGGTAACGAAAATGTGCTTTCTAGCACATTGTTTTGTTATGGGAAGGCCGCAAATGCTTCAGATTGTTTCAAAATAGGCGCGTCGGTGAGTCTAGAAGGTTCCGGAAAAACCTGCTCTAGAATGTTCTAGAAGGAGAAGGTTCTAGAAAATTCCCGAAAGTTCTATAAGGTTCTAAACTGAGTGGCGGAATGTGTCGGTATGTCTAGAAGGTTCCTGTACATTCGATAAATTTCTTGAAAGTCCTGGAAGGAGAATATACTAGAAGGTTCGCGAAAGTTCTATGACGATCTTTGGATCGTAGATTTTTATTTATTTATTTTTATTCGCACGCGTAGATTTTTAGTACACTGTTTGCAGTGTACTAAAAATCTACGCGTGCGAAGCCGCGCGAGCACAGCTAGTAAGAGTATAAACGATGAGGCTCGCGAACGAAATAAAATTATATAATTTAATATGTAGATTTCGAGCATTTGGCATAAAATAAGCTGTGAGCTATATCTATTCTCGTACCTTACATTTGCGCCATGTGTGTGTTTGCGCGCATCTATGTATAGCTTCCGTACATGCGGTGGATGCCGCTGCTCGCTTCCACTCGCGGTCCAGCCAGGGTCGGTCGCGGCTTGCTCTCTCGCTCTCTCCGTGCATACCATCTTTAGCAGATTCTACTTCATTTTTATGTCAGCGGCTATAACAAAAAATATTCACATATTTTAAATAAATACGTAAAGAGTGTTATCACACGGGTGTCTCATAGCTAGTAGGAAAAATGTATTTCATTCAATTTTTAATAGAAAATATTTTTTACACTTTACAGGGTGACATATCAACAGTTAAGGAGAACTAATTTACCATCACGCCGTTTCTCCTTGGGGGTAGGCAGAGAGGATAGAGCGCCGTACTCTTCTGTCATGACATACAACTTTCGCCTCATCTACATTCATACATCTTGGCATGCAAGCTCGACGGTTGTTGAGGCTTCTATCAGGACCAGTATCTGGTTTATCTGGTCATGCCACGTCTTCCGTGGTCGCCCCCTCTTACTGGCTCCGTCAACACTTGCATTATATTTATTTCTTGCCATTTTATTTATATTTCTTGCCATTCTTTCCTCATTCATTCGCTCAACATGCCCAAACCACCTGAGCGACCCTATTTTTATTCTAAGTATTACGCTACGATCAGCTTTACATTCATTCCTAATATCTTCATTCTTTACTCTATCATACATGGATTTGCCGCACGTACGTCTAACGTATCTCATCTCCACTGCATTCAATCTACTTTCGTTCCATACATTAGTGTCGGTACCAGAACTCCATCGCGTACCGCAAGTTTTGCCTCGGTTAAGAAGAACAATAGTCAAAGTCTACATTTTTTTCAATATCTCTGACTTATTTTTTGTAAAACGTTAGACTATCTTGAAAGTAATTTACAGAGAATATTAATAACTCATTCGCTTCGATACCAGTTGACATCGCGCGGATATTTGATCCAGATTTTTTTGGAAAATTATCTTCGAGGAAAGGGAGGTTGACTCGATGGCTGTCCCTTTTTTAAAGGAAGAAGTTTGACGAGTGTCGCGTGTCGCGTGTGCAGCGAGGGCGCGCCGGACCTGCGCAGCTCTAGTTTAGTGATGGAAATCCTAAATCCAAAGTAACCGACACCGCGGCGCCGCGCGAGCCCCCTCCTTATAGCGACCGCTTCCAAAAATGACTCCGCCTCGTGTTTCACGTCGATCGTTGCATAACTCCGGTACACGGCCCTCCATCTTGGGAGGAAAATCCGCCATCGGCGATCGGATCCCGTTTCCTGGATTCTGGGCCTCGGCTCCTGCGCCCTTCGTCCAGTCGTATCACTTTACTTAAGTTAAATTAAATCATATTTCCAACTATCCCGCGCTGCCGTATGGTATCCATACTTGCTTGCATACATATGGTACTTACATACGGCAGCGTGGTACAGGCACATTACGTGCGTAATATTTAACATTTACAAATCACCGTCCATCTTCAGGTATCTTTGTCACACCTAGCCATTAACACAAATTTGTATTAAAATGTTAAGTTTTAAACTCACAGCTTCATACTAAAAATTAATAATAATGGACAGTCCAACCGAAGTCTGATTTGAAAGAAAAATGATCTTTTAACAGACTATACGATTTAATTAATTCGAATTCTTGAGTAAGAGGTATAATTTTTTGAATATTTTTATATTAATGACACTGAAATTTTCGTAGTACGCATGTAAAATTTAATTAAAATAATCGATGCTTTAATGGTTTTATGGATACTGCAATATAGGAAACAGAACGTTTAATTTTTGTATTTTTAAAAACGATATATTTAACAACTTATCGAAAAATATTAATGTCTGAATAGCACCACTTCTTTTTCAAACTTTATACAATCAATTTGTAGATAAAATATATGATCTTTATAGAGATTAAGTGTACCAAAGATAACTTTATTGCATGAAAACTAAAATAGTGTTTCGGGGTTTTAATATTTTGATGTTATAACAATATATTTGTTCATATTTTTTTAAGGAAATGCTTCAAGAGTAAATAGATCTATCATAATAAAATTGATTAAAAGCCTTTTTAGCTATGGGTTTTGCAAAATGATTTAATGAGTTTAGGTTAAATTTAGCAAATCGAGATCAAATACGAAAATCGTGTACTGGGGCCTCTTAATATTAAATCCATCAATTTCCTTTCGATTTTAAAGCGCATAAAGTATTACGCTTCCTAATGTCTACAGGTACGCCAAATTAAATGACGTGGTCAAAATTATCTAATATAAAATAAATATTTTTAAAAGAATATAAAACAAATATATGCTAAGGCATTATTTTACAGCAATTTAAAAACACAAAACCAAACAATAGAACTTCGACATATAACACGAGAGGCATTAAAATGGAAATTAGAAATGTACCAAGGTTTAACACAACTTTTGGTCAACGAAGTTATATTTATTTTGCAACTAAGCTCTACAACATCCTTCCTCCAACCTTGAACAATATTGAAAAGATTGACGCGTTAAAAAGATATGTATAAAAGTATGGCTACATGAAATTGATGCAGACAAATTAAAACATAGAAATTAAAAAAAAAGAAAATATATAGGAAAAAACAAAAAACCCCTAGTGAGGAGGGCTAAGATCACAAACACTAACAACCACTTATTGAACATACTATTATATTACGTAATTAGTTCTGAATAGACCCTAGTAAATAAATTTTTTTAAAAAATCATTGTCTGTCTGTAAAGTCTGTAACTCTTTACATAAACAATGCTTTTTACAAAACAAAAATACTTTTTTGTAAGTAATACAAAAATAATGATAAAGAATAAATAAATACTTATTCTTTAGCACCCGGCGGGTAACATAGACGAAATTCTCCCTTCCCCCTTTACCCCACCCTATCCCCACTATACATTTTCTATACAAATCTATACTGTTTGATACTACCCAAACTTTGCATACTTAATCTATTGTAACCGACATGTAAAGTACGTAATTTTTGACGGGTTACAGCTAGTCTAGTCATAAAAGTGTTAAATATTTGGCTCAGAAAGGGCAAAGCCCGAAGAGTACTATACAACATTATCATTCATACATTCTTACACTTATTTATATGTACATAATGATTTTTATATCTACCGAAAGATATTTTTATGCGCATAACGATATACAAATACAAGTACGGACGTAATATTTTTGTGGATAAATGATATTTATCCTACGCAACTTCGTAAAAGCGGATTTTGCAGCCTTTACGTTGCCGAATCAACAACAAACATCTGGGTATACCACTCGGTTGTATCTAGGTGCCTGTATGTCAGCACTTTAATGCAATTCAATAAAATAACACAATAATTTGATGTGGCAGATCCCCATGCTAAGATTAAGATTCCATACCCAAGACGAGAATAACATACGTCAAAGCAAACTTTGTTAATATCTTTCTTTGGTAGTACCTATATTTCTATATTTTTTAAGAAATATGTAAGTCTTGTGATCTTTTTATTAATATCATTAATGTGAGAGTTTCATCGAAAGTTTTAATCTATTTCCACTCCAAGATACTTAATGTTTTTTGCCCTCGCTGTGGTGGGGCAAAGGTATGGTAATTGTTGGTTTTTGTATTCATGTAATTTGAGAGTGTATTCTATACAAAGTTTTTATTTTTTCCTCTGTATTACAAATTTTATTGAATTTCACTATCCACGTTACGTACATTCGCAACATACCTCAGTGGTTTGATATTTCTTACATTTGCCTGTCATTTCTATAGTACTACAGTTTAATAAAATACTATAATTCTAATACTTTCTCGGCCAGCTCTGCTCCTGCCGGGTCCTGTGCAGTGCGGGAAATACACCAATAAGATACTGATACACATGCTTATAAGTGGCATGCGTGTATTGAGCTTCTTCAGCTACTGCTACTTAGTACCATGTGTGTACGCACATTGCTAGTAATGAGCATGCTCATTTGATTTGCGGATGGAAGGGGTATCTTTTGAGCATGTGTGAACAGGCTTGCTTATGAGCATGCTAATGTCATTCGCGGCTAGTATCGATTATCTATGCGATCTTCTCAGTCAGCGACAGAAACAAATATGGCGCTTTAGGGACATGACAAAGCATTACTTTTCTTGATTTATTATAGGAATCACGAATGTCTGTTGAATATTCGGTCACCGCTATACAAAATAAATATAAAAAGAAATAATGCATATTAAACTTTATTAAAAGACATGATTCTTACAATAATAATTGTAAAAACTAAAATCAAAAATGTGCATATGGAAACTCCGGAACACTTTTGATTTATTGGTTCACTTGAATTTCCTTTTTCAGTTTCATTTTGAACAAGAGCTTC
Source organism: Agrypnia vestita (assembly GCA_016648135.1). Lineage (NCBI taxonomy): Eukaryota > Metazoa > Arthropoda > Insecta > Trichoptera > Phryganeidae > Agrypnia > Agrypnia vestita. Next base: position 17,902 of record JADDOH010014476.1, on the reverse strand, counting down.
TCTGTTCTATGGCAAGTGCATGCCAGTAATAAACATGTGTGTTTTGATTGTTAGCTTTGGGCATGCTAATTCATGAGCATGCTTAAAATAAGCATACTAAAATAGCATAAAGAGCAAGTGTGTACTGTTGTTAGAGAATGCTAGTTTTGATCATGCTAATGAGCATGCTCAAAACTAAGCGTATCAGTACTAGGGAATGCAAACCCGATCCCGCGAGATCTCGAGGCATTTTAAGATAAATCCCGAACCGAAAAATCGGACGAGATTATCGGGATTATCGGGATTGATCAGCTTTTTTAATGTTTTGTATGTTTTTAATTATTGTACATGTCTATAGAACTTTTAGTAAGTACTTAAAACTTATGTTCATGTCACATTCAAATAACGAAAATAGCTTTGAATAATATTTGGTGTATTTTATCAACCTAACATAGTAATTAAAACTACTACTAGTTGTAGTTTTTACTCTACTACATTGCCTGATTGATGCTTGGAAAAACGCCTGCAAAAACTTTAATGCAATGATTAATAATGAGCATTTTATTAAAATTGCTGATATAAAAAATGCAAGGCATTGTCGTTAATTGCTATTCAGCTCTATAAACAAAGAAAACAAAGGTATTCGGGATCCCGAAAGGGCAATCCCGACTCGGGATGTCATTCCCTAATCAGTACTTTACCCCTCGGGCTCGTGCGCCTCACCTGCTACGCCTTTCCACTTTACATTCACTCTGTGTGCGAGCATTGGGCTCCGATCATTCTCTCCTCTTGTTTTATGTACAGGCGACTCGCGCTGATGAGATGAGACACGCCGGAGATATTTCCGGACCGCGCTTGGTTGCGTCAGAATATTCCGTCGCCGCTTAGCGGACTGCATCTTCCGACAACTGTAATCCGCGGTATATCGCGAGGACATCACATTACTAGGGACTCGTGAGAAATAGAATCATTTATTTATTTATTAATAATAACGCCCTAGTGAGCTTTTACAGTACAAGAAAATTGAAAGGATTTTATATACCTAACATAAATTTTACAGTAATGATTTACAGTAAATGATAAAAAATACAACACATTTAAGATAAATGAACAATATGTATTTATAAACGATGATTAATACACAAGCAAGCAGTAATAATAAGAGACCCTTAAAATAAAGATAATTATACCAATACACCAGATAAATAAGATAAGAAGATAAAATAAACCAAAAAATAAATATAAAAGAAAAAATCTAAACTTTACTTAAAACGAATACTTTATAATAAATAAATATATATAATACATGGGGAACAAAACATAAGTAAAAGTTTAGTCCATTAAACTGTAATTAATTCTATTGGTATATTCTAAGTCAAAGTAATTCTTTGATTCGGGTATGCTCCTACAACGAAAAATGTCTACAAATTCTAAAATTTGTTTCCAAGGCGATGCATCCGTGTTAACTAATTAATTAATGAAGATAACAGAGAGAAACTTCACGGCGCGCAACTCCTAACACATTACGTTTTCTCATTTAGAATTTTTGATTGAATGAAACACTTTTAAGGATATAATTTTTATTACAATTTTGAAAATTGGTCCACTGGATTTCGAAATACGGCACTGGAGACGATTACGCGTCACGCGGTTCGATCGCTACCGATCGGGATGTACGCTCAGCGCGGTCTAGTGCAATCGTGGATTTGGATAAAATAATAACGTCGTGATACTAACGTGATGAATTTTCGTCTCTGTGAGCTAGTTTTACCCCTATGAGAATTTTATTCGAATAATAATATACCCATTCAATATATATACATCCATTGTATGTGAACTCGTATGAATATACCGTTTAAATGTTGAAATTAAAAATATATATTTTTAAATAATTAATTGTGGGGTACAAAAGAAAAGACGTCAAAATCAAAAAAAATTTAATGCCGTCATTAACAATAATAATAATAATTATTATTATTTTATTCATATCTTATTTATTGTATTGTGTTACACTTCGACTGCCTCACTAGGGATTACCTGTTTGAAGACAGTCGACTATTTACAGAGCAACTTTATATAAGAAATTTAAATTTGATAAAATAATTAGAAACAGAAAGACAGAATCATCGGTAGGGTAAGGGTAAAGTAAATAAAATATATATTAAAATATACCTTCTAAGGGATTTTTTTTATTTACAAAATATATAATAAAATTTTTAAATAAGCAAAAAATATTGAGGAATTTTAAGGTTTTCTTAGATAGTTCAATGAGGATTAATTTTATGATACTGAATTCGAGATTTGATAGGAAACAGCCTATAAATTTATAGAAAACATGATTTTGGAAGAGATAGTTACAAAAAATCTAGAATTCATTACATTTTAAATTAATAATCCTCAGTTAATGTATTTAAAATATTTTTTTAATTTTTTAGATATTGCTGCCTTTGCTTTTATGCCCCATTATTAACATATTAACATTTTATTTATTCCTTCGTCTACGAAATTTGGAGGTATAATTGTATATTAGGATCAACTTTGTATTAGTTTTCAATGGATAATTGATTCCTTTGCACATTTGTCGAATATCTGTCGAGGTAAATGGACCGGAGAGTAAGGTGGGTGCGGTAAAATCTAAAGGACGCCCGAACAATAGGAAACTACCGCTATATTAATTAATGAACACCACTAATATTCAAACGAAAGTAAGCACCGTGATTCAGTATCCCGAGTGGATGAAACTGTACGGCGTTCATTGAGAAAGCGAGCGAGTTGTTAATTATTAAATGAAATGCGCTCCCCCTATTCTATTACTCAGAGTCGTGGCTGTACTACTAATATTACGTACGAATTTTAAAGTAAATACAAATACGAAATTAACTAAAAAAAAACAAATTAATAATAACAATTGGATAATTTATATAGCGCCGTTTTCGCGAATACTCACCTCAAGGGCGCTTTACACAGAAAAATTATCTTACAAAACAACTTACTGCTAAAAAAGAAGAAACTTATTTACTATTACTTATTCACTAGGTGGCATGCAAGAAATGGAATTAAAATTTAATACTATAATAGTTGGGAGTGCCTGAAAGAATTAGGTGTTTTCGCGGAGTGCACAATAGGAGTGGAAAACATTAGCTAGTGTTGTTGTGGTCAGATTCTATAGGTTTTTATAGGATTGTCTAAAAAATGCGTCTTAAGTTGTTTTTTGAACTGTGGTAAGCTGTCTGTTTGTATCAGTTTATTAGGTAGTTTGTTCCATAACTTTGGCCCAGCCACCGCGAAAGCACGATCACCGAAATTAGTTTTGTGGACGTGATTTACTTCAGCTAACCTATTTGTATTAGATCTTGATGCTGAGGGAAGTGTTAGTTGTCTGTTATTTGCGAAGAATGGAAATTAACGTAAGAGTGTAGGAACGCCACATCTGACGGCTAAACCATGCAAGAATCTTAAGTTTAATTCTCGAGTAATATTATTCACGTGGTTGAAAGCGGTTTATTAGTGGAATTTCTCTTTCGGTATCGAAATAAGGCTGTGGCAGGTTATTTATTTATTTATTTGGAAATATTAACAGATATAAGATAATGCAATTTAATGTATGAGAGTGTAAATAGATAATAATGTACTTATTTTACAAATTACACAAATACCATAAATATTTTATGTGTATAATATTTCTACACATTAAATATTATCTGCATGTATTTTAAAACAAGCTATATTTCTCGCTACTTTATACGATTTCGGAATTTTTAAGCTGGTAGTGGAAACATGTACAATACTTACACTATTTGTAGTGCATTAATATTACAAGATAAGATGCTGAATGCGGTAGCACGGTAATATACGGAACATCAAAATTCTCGCGCGCAACATCTCCTTTACCTGAATTACATTGGCTCTGTTTCCCCGAAAGAGTTGAATTCAAATTGTATTGGTCGATATACAAGGCGACACGTAACATGGCCCTTTGGATCTTCAATAGCTCTATATCCCAGACAACTTGGACTGAACAAACGGCGCGGAACTCTCTTCCGTTCGTAATATGGAACGGTGCATCAGGAATATTGTTTAAAAAAAAGAGCGAAAAGTCATTTCTATAAGTTCGCAATTTTAAATACTAGCTTAAGACATAAATTATCATTTTTTATTATTAATTAAAGAACATACCAGAAAGAGACGCCGGAGAGAGAAGGCCAATGATGCTTAGGCCAATGACATCCTTAGGTAGAGAGATATTAAAAAACTTTTTTGGATTCCCTCCAGACGTGTCGTCACCCTGGGCGTACATAACTTAAGACTCTCCCTCTTTCCAGCTGCCGCCACTGTTTCCACATTTTTCGTTCCAAAATCGAGGAATAAGTATGCATTGCTGTTCAAAAACTTCCGCGCATTCGCTGCCAGCACCACATTTCGAAGGCGTCAAGTTTTTCTTTCACCTCTCCCTGAATACCCGTATTTCTACTCCGTAGAGTCAGATCCAATGGGCAGCACATTTTTTCGCTATATTTGTGGATCTGTTTTCCAAATTATATCCTATTTTGCATTTGCCATCGCATTGTAGCCATGTCGGTTGTCTGCGCAGGCGCTGTGCTGAGCGTCTCGACAACAGAGAACAAAAGCCAAAATGTTGACGAACCGCAACGATATGAGATTGCACTGTCGGGTTATTACGAAACCAGGTGCCAAGATCAGCGTGGCTCACTTTACCTGAGACATTTCGCTGATCCGTAGTGTAACGATGATAGACACGAGGGGATGTCTTTGTAAAGGACAGGACGAAGCATTCGAGACATTAGATCTACCCCATTCAGTCTTTCTGAAAATGAAATTTCTAATTTACAATTGGGTGTTGGAAATTAATATTAACGTTTTTTGTTGATTTTAAAATGCTTTTTATTTATATAAAGGGATGATTTTAAACAGTATGTTCTATTTATTCTCGTATGTTGTGGCTTTACTCACTTAATAAAAGTAAGTTTTTTTTATAAAAACACCTTAATTATTATTTAAAAATAAAAATTACAAAGTATGAAAAGCGCCAATAAATGAGCAGTTGCTGACGGCACGTCTATTACATTTATATTACATTCTGATATAAATGAATAGTAAAAATCCACATTTTCGTAAAAAAAAAGTCGAAATATGCATTTGCAGTGAATGTCCAGCCTTAACGCAACCATTTTAATTGTTGTCCACCACATCTGTTTATTATAAGCCATATTGGCGATTCAGAAAACATTTAAAATTGATTCTGTCGTAAAGCTTGTTTCTTCGATAATATTTATCGTGCGGAGTGCACTCACACTTGCCATGTGATCATCATGTGAGCTACCGCTCTGCCACCACTCTCCCCATACATGTTGGACCGAAAAAACCTCGAAGTTCTTCTGTATCGCGGAGGTATAGAAAAAGTACTGTCGCCGTCAGCCCATTAAACCTGACCTTATTCAATTCTTAGTCCCCAAGTCCCCAGGCCGAGTATGAAATGTTTGGAGTTGATATGACGTTACACGTTCGCCAGCCCGAGATCTCCGACATATTTCATTTTTATTTATTTTTTGTTGAAAAAAACTAACGGACGAAATGAAAACATTTGCAGATGGTATAAAGCGTTGTTTCTCAAACATTTTAGGTTTGCGGACCACTCGGTGGGCGCGCAGAGCGTCTATTTTGCTGACATTCCTCTCAATGATAAGTAATCAAACATTTACTGAGACGAGATAAAATTAAAAACTTTTTTTTTAATTGATTCAGCAACATTGTAGATTGATATTTTTAAAAATATTTAATGTATTATTTGTATAAATCTACTTATATTATTTGATTAATTACACCTACATATTTCGGAAATAAAGGTGATATACATATCAAAATGAATAGGTAATTTTTTTGTTTTTCTAAATTATTTGAAAATTTATTTTTAAATAATATTGTTGAAGTTCTTGATTACTCGCAATTATTGGATTTTTTTTAGAATTGGGCTAGTAGTTAAATTTATTTGGTTATTAATAATATTTTGATAACTATTACATGCTTCTAATGATTCTAAATTATTCAATTTCCGACCAAAATTATTTATATGTAAAAGAGAAAGTCTTAAATTTTTATCAATTTTAATTTTTTTCCCAATAATTGCGAGTAATGAAAATGTAATGAATAATAATAATAATAATAATATTTAGAAAAACAAAAACAAAAGACATTATTCATTTTCATATGTTGATATATTTATAACACCCTGACGATGGAAAGGTATTTCCGAAACATGCAGGTGTAATTAATCAAATAATATAAGTAGATTTATACAATAATACAATCAATATTTTTTAATATATTTATTATAAAATACGTGTAAAATTTTTCACCTGACTGGGTATTAGTTTAACAATTGTTGATAAAATGTTTATGTAGATAAAATATTTTATTAGATTATTGCAATTAGTTGATTGTAAAAATTTGATGTGTAGGTATTTAAATAATATATTACTTTGTACATTTGCAGAAAGGCAGTCTATTAGTATGAAATTACCGGTTCCCTACCCCTGTCCGCTAATAGCACACCTTATTCCGCTTTATTTTTATTGAAAATAATTCATATATTTTTACTGCTATAATATAAGAAACAAATTGATACCGTTAATAATGGATAGCATAAGGCTGCGGAGTCTGTGTGGTTGGACGAATAAAGAGTTGTAACTATAATTTTATTTCAAATATACGGCACAGAAGTACCTTTTACATAATAATATAAACATGAAATCCAAAGAGTAGAACAGCAAAAAAATTACAGAATTGACAATATAGAATAGATGGTTGTTAAAGTTATAACAGTAGGTAATTTAGAAAAACGAGGTGTGAAGTATGTAAAAGGATAAACAAATAAATATAATAATTTGTTTGTGATTGCATTATGAATTCAGGACGGCAGGGTGTAGAGCTTTTAGTAGCGAATTTTTATATTGTGCTAAACTGGAATTAAAAATATCGTAGATATGCGCATTGGTGCATCTTTTATTTTACTCTATGGTACGACGAAATTATTTCATATTTAAATTTGATGAAATGCATATAACATTTTTGACAAATATATGATGTCATTTTTGCTATTGTTGAAATCGTGTAGCGATTTCCGGGCACTGTCCAGGCGGTAACTGTATAATGATAATTTTACCAAATTACGATTTTTCTCTGTTGGAAATTACGATTATTTTTGTGGACTTTTTATTTTCCGCGGACCACAATGCGAGTACGACTGGAACGAGACGTCTCAGTCCAGACCGAATGCTCAAGTGAGAATTGTCTGGCAGTTAGAATTCTAAAGTCTTTGCAAGCTTCTTCAAATTTTACTTTTATATTATCTGCTAGGTTTACAGTAAAGAAATATAGATTTTCAGGAGGAATATAATCCTTTTATTACAATTCTATCAACACGTAGAAAAAAAACACGGATTCGTAAAATTTCTATATTATCTGCCTCTCTATTATCCTTTTATTACAATTCAATCAACACGTAGAAAAAAAAACACGATTCGTAAAATGTCTATATTGTCTGCCTCTCTACAGGCAATATTCTTGAGCTCTGTATCCCGGACAACTTAAACGAAAGGCGCCAAACTGTGAGGTCAACCCCTGCTTCAGCTGCAGTTAGAGTTGTAGAAAGAAGACAATGTTTAGTGAACGGGCCATTGCGATGGTAGACACAAAGACGTGGAACTCTCTACTCCCCGTACCCCTTAATAGGAAACAGTGTATCTATTGCTTCCAAAATTATTTTTTTCCTAAGCGAATTTATAAAACTTCGACATTTTATAAAGAATTTGGCGAATACTGTACATAATGAAAATGTCTGAAATTGATACTGTTCTTATATTCTTATTGCTTGTTTATTTATTGAATAAAATTGTATTTTTTATTATTTAAGCGAGTAAGAACTTCCAAATATTAATTATATTTATGAATAAATTTGAATGAAGAAGTGTTTGGAACACTGATATTTGTGTTTTTAGACAAATATCATATGTGTTACAAACACTTCTACATACTGGACTATTAAAATAACCACGAATAAATAGTTTATTTTAAGGTTATACCCATGTAAGATATACTGTCCATTTTATCTATTATAAATTTTTATTAGCATTAGGAATTGTAGGTACAACTATTTATAGTACAGTCGATACAAGTCGACCCTCTTTCTAGGAGACCGTCAATTAAACCTTATTTTTATGAACCTAGGACAAGTGTGTGGTCGCCGAAATGGTCCGGGCATGTGGGAAGTAGAAGCGTAAAGAAAATAAGAAAATATAAAGTTTGAAACCCACTTTAGAGGATGGCTTAATTAGAAGATTACATATTATAGTGATACGTCAGGACAGCAGTGTGCAAATATGTGGCACAATAGTAACAGTCTCTATCACGCGTGATCAGCAGCAAAAACATTTTATTATACCATTATCTTTCGCTCGCCAATGGATTAAACTCTCATTTTCTGAACGCACAGAGCTCCGACGCACGTTTCTGAACACTTTGGTGAAGTAATGGCGCATTGTGCGCACATTGTGCACGAAGCAGGGTTTCGATATTTGTCTCTTCTTGCCGGGAGCCCGGCCCATGTGCAGCGGAATGAGAAATGAGATCATATTTTATGTAAAAATTGAAGGATGCCGTCTACACTCAACACTCCGCCACGCACACTCGCCGGCCACCGCATAGGTGTTAGGGTTGCCAACCGTGCTCTAAAATAGAGTATTGTTCTCTATATCACGTAGGCGTACTCTATAATCTATAACACTAATAGAGGACGCTAAAATACTCTTTTTTACACAACGTTCACTATACTAGTGCCAGTCACGCATATATTGACGGCTCCTACGTATAATATCGTAACCCACAAATCGACGATTTTGGGTTTTTTGTGTATTTCATATGTATTTAATTATATCTTTAATTCCAAGAAAGAAAAAAATAATTATTTATTATTTATTGCAAAGTTATTTATTCCAACGACAGCAAAACAAAATACTAAAAATGGTCTATGATATGAAATACCGGACACCAACTGAAACTGTATACCATATAACACAACAATTAAACATCGAAAGCATTACAAAAATCGAAACACTTAAAATCATTCACAGACTAGCAATTGGCGAAATACAAGACGAAGACATAAAATTACACAAAATACATGAAAAACATCAACACAACACTAGAATGGCTCAAAACTATCACATAACACAGCCAAAACAAAAACAGGACAATCCTGACTAATTTGCAACGGATTAAAACTATACAATGACCTGCCACAACAGACCAAACAACTGACCACTGACAAATTCAAAACAGATGTGACAAAAATGTTAAAACTCGGCCAACTATAAAAAAATGACTGTATCTAAATCATATTATTATAATTTCTTATATTAAATCATGTAAAAATGTTATTTATAAACCTTTTAGGTTTTTTTATATTTTAAATAAAATAAAATATTATTTTTTTTTGTTTCTTGGAATTAAAGATATAATAAAATACATATGAAATACACAAAAAACTCAAAATCGTCGATTTGTGGGTTACGATATTATACGTAGGAGCCGTCGAATTATGATGCATACCTATTATCGTAACCAAAAAACTCGACGATTTACTTTTAATATGCTGGTACTCCCAAGTTGGGAATCCCTACTCCAAAAGCCACACTCGGACGTTTCTGAATGCAGCCACTAATGTCAATCTGTGATGTCAAGGTCACAAGTTGTTTTGAGGTTACGTTTATTTTGTCGCAAGAAAAAGTGAACTTAGAGTTAAAATGTTTGGAGTCGTACAGTAGCCGGCAAACATCTTGAAATTTTACGGCGTAGTGGGGAGAAGTTTGCGCATGTACCATTCCACCAACGAGACCCAAATGTTGTCTTCTGCGCATTCCCCTACTACGCCAAAAAATTTCAAGAAGTGTGCCGGCAACTGTACATTTCTTTTTAAATCAATGAAAAATTGTTATGTGCTGCAAAAAGTAGCAAAAAATACCTTTTCAAAAATTTGAAATAAATGATACTCCTTTTTATAAGTAGATACTCTTTATTTACCTCCTTTGAAATCAGACATACTCTATTTCAGACAATTTCTTCTAATAAAAGTTGGCAACCCTAGTCCGTGTACTTTATCGGTATGTATAATGTATGACTTAAAAACCGAGCGTAGCTATTTAGGGCCAAATATTTTGATGACCACGGGATCTCCGGAATAAATAGCTTCCGAGAATTAACACGAGCGCTCGTTCTAAACATTCATCGCGTTCATTATATCGCATTCATCACTTTTGACCTCTAATATTTACTATAAAGGTACTGATACACATGCTTATTAGTGGCACGTGAGCGTGCGCAGTATTGACCTTCTTTAGCCCTTGCTTATTAGTGGCATGCGTGTACGCACATTGCCATTAATGAGCATGCTCATTAGTGGCATGCTCAAAAATCAACCGCCGGTCTATTTATGAGCATGCTAATGTCATTCACCATGAGAAGAGGTATCTTTTGAGCATGTGTGAACAGGCTTGCTTATTATGAGCATGCTTATGTCATTCGCGGTTAGGATCCATTATCAATGCGATCTTCTCAGTCCGCGACAGATGAAACAAATATGGCGTGTTAGGGAAATGATAATACATTACTTTTCGTAACTTATTATAGGAATTACGAATGTCTGTGGATACTCAGTCACCGTTATGTAAAAATAATATACATAGTAAGAAATAATGTTTATGAAACTTTATTAAAAGACATGAATGATTCAAATCTTACAATAAAAATTATAAAAACTAAAATCAAAAATGTGCGGATGGAAACTCGGGAACTATTTTGATTTACTGGTTCGCTTGAATTTTCTATTCCAATTACAGTTTCCATTTTGAACAAGAGCGTCTCTATTCTATGACAAGAGCATGCCAGTAATAAGCATGTGCGTTTTGATTAAACCTAGGAACTGTTTTGATTTATTGGTTCACTTGAATTTTCTATTTCAGTTTGCAAAGTTTCAATTTTGAACTAGAGTTCCTCTCTATTCTATTCTGTGACAAGAGCATGCCACTAATAAGCATGTGTGTTTGATTGTTAGCTTTGAGCAAGTGTGTACAGTTGTTAGGGCATGCTAGTTTTGAAAATGCTAATGAGCATGCTCAAAATAAGCATGTGTATTTGTACCTTAAGGGAGTACCCATAAACCGCGTGGCTTGATCAAGGGTGGGGGGAGGGGGTGCATTAGTGTACATTCATCAAGAGCAAGGTTGCAGTGCGAATGGTTAATTGCATTCTTGCTCTTGAATTTCCCGGTGAAGCCTTTCGTGTCAGCTGTGCAGAAGTAGCAATCGTCGACATGATTTTAAGGCTATTGTCACACCAATAGAGCGAGTCGGTGAAGTGAATATATGTTTTTTTTTTACGACACGAATTAAAAACTAACGACGAATGTTCGCGATATTGAAGAGTATCTACAAATAAATTTCTCAAAATTTGCTGTAAATCGTCACAATTTTTCTTTTCTCGAGACTTGTATGTGCTGGAGAATTTTGCACGTATTGAACTTCACAAAATATGTACATAAAGTAATTACATTTCTTTCAACGAGAAGATTTTGCTGTTTATCTGTATAATCATTGAAGTATTATAACATTATATTGTATAGTACATAATTATGTATGATATTTAACTGTCATATTCATGTCTTTCAGGTTAGAATTTCGTGTTTCGGAAGTGACAATTTATATTTTCTAGAACATTAATAATATGAGGACATACAGAACAACGTTTAATTTAGTGCAAGAATATCTTGATAAATTTCTTGAATATCTTGAAATATCTTGAAAAATTGTTCAGAATTTGGAATGGACCACGTTTTTTAATATGAGGCAAAGAGTGTTTATTTGACCATTGATTATTAATTTTAATTTTAAAACTCCCCTCTGACTTATTAATCGGTTAGAAATATTGAATAAATACTGCGTATTAATTATATCTAAACTATGCCAGATACAATTGGCCGCGAAGCGGCTGACGTAGGCATAGGTAAACAATTGTGATTGCTGCACAGTAAACACAATAGCTGCCCGCAGGGCCTAGCGGTGCCTTCCTGCTAGTACATTTAATTTTCCTGGCGGTCCACCGGCATTCGGGGTTCCCCATACGGAACACCCGGAGCCTCCGTCCGCCAGCTGGGCCCGCCAGATGGTAACCTCGCGGCGACCGTCTGCGAGATCTGCATGTGACGCGGTGGACGCAACTCCCCGGGCCCCGCGCCGCTCCGTGCCTCGCTGCCGAGCTCGTCACTTGTGCTGGAACTGGAGTTCGCCCTACGAACCCGAGCTCTCCGTGACGTCACCGGCGCTCGGGTGAATTTCAATTATCCATTGTTCCCGATCGTAGCCTCGGCGCCGTCAGTCAACGCCGCCCGTCACCAGGGCCGCACCCGCCCCGGGTATTGCCCAATATCGACTTTTGCCTCTTTTAACTGTTTACCTATTGCAATTAATTAAATAAACAGACTCGGGAGCCCTGGGTCTCAGTCCTCCCCTGCCTGGCGCCTGCTGCTAACCGACAGACGACAGTAGCCAGGGACAGAGTGTACAAAGGGTCGCATCCGGATGCGGCGCTCTTCCGAGACGATGTGTTATAAAACCACTCTTTCGTTTAATTCCTGCAGTGTTCCGGGTATCGGTCGGAATATATCCGGATATATCGAGCTAAAAGAAGTCGCGGTTGAATGGAGCGGGATTGCCTTTTCGGTTTCTGGGTGTGCGATGGGTGGGGGGGGGGGGGGGGGTGTTGCGCGTCGCTTCCTCTGACCTACCGATGACCGATGACCTCCGAGTGCCAGGGAGGTATTTGATTAATTTATTTAAAAAAAAAATCTAATTGAAGAAAAGACGAATCTGATATTATTTTTTATTCGGCTCGGTGACGCGAGTTATTTTCGAGGCTTCGGGCTATACTCTACGTGTGTGGGTCTCCCGTAGGATAGTAAAGGAGGATTTCGGGCTTCAGATTACCGGGTCAATGGACAACCATCCACGAAAGAGCAGAAAGTATCTGTATGGAATTATATAAATATTTTGTAAAACTTTCGCGGTGGCTGGACCAAAGTTGTGGAATAAACTACTTAATAAACTGAGGCAAACAGACAGCTTACCACAGTTCAAAAAACAACTAAATACGCACTTGTTTCGGCAATCATATAAAAACCTATAGAATTAGACCGTTACAACACAACCTAATGTTTTTCACTCCTAGTATGCACTCCGCGAAAACATTTGATTCTCTCAGGCGCTCCCATATTATAGTTTTAAACGTTAATTCCATTTTTTGCTTGTCGTCTAGTGAACAAAATAGTAAGTAAGTTATTTCATCCAGTAAGTTGTTTCGTAATATAATTTTTTGTATGAAGCGCCCCTGAGATGAGTAGGTGAGAAAATGGCGCTATACATGGTTGTTTGTAAAACATCATGTTTGTAAAAATTCGCAGGACTAAATTCCTGCCTTGATTATGAGCCGAAAATTTTCAAGCTATTATTACCTCAATAATTAAGGAGATATGCGACATCAAAGTTTGCATTTTTTTCAATATTTCTGACTTATTTTTTATAAAACGTTAGACTATCATTACAGTAACTTATATCGAATATGAAAAATTCATTCCTTTTAATACAAGTCAAATAAAAAAATAAAAACCTTCGAATTTCAATTGGAAAACATTCCAATTGGAATTTTTCCAGTTTTTATCATTTTATTTAACTTGTAATGAAACGAATGAAGTTTTCGTAATCGATGTGAGTTATGATAGTCCAACGTTTTACAACAAATAAAATATCTCCTTAACCATTGATATTAAGTCATAATAGCTCGAACATTTTCGACTCATAATCAAGGCAAGAATAATAGTCCTGCGAGGTTATTAATGTTTTCCAATTCACCCTGTATAAATGATCCAGTTATTGTTATTATTTTGTCAGTGGGAGAGCGATTCGATTAGCGAATAATCTTACTTATAAGGATATTTATAATTTGGAATTAATATCGCGAAGCAGCCACTCACCCGGGACTCCAGTCTCCGAGGATCCAGCGACCCTTCGACGTCGCTTTCCGTTGCTTGCAATCCCATTTTATCGAAGGTATTAACAATAATGACTTCCCGGAGTCCTTTAAAAAGAGAGTTTTTACATAGTTTATGATATTTTAAGTATTTTCTTACTTTTTACTCCCTTTCTTTTAACTCGTAGCGTCTGTTTGCTTGACAGACGACAAAACTTTGGATCGATTTTTAACCCTTTTCCTTTTCCCGTGATCCAATCTAGCTGAAACTTTGCAAGCAGACTCGTGGCGACGATAAAAATGATCTATCAAATTTTCGTTAAAAAAATTAATAATTATAGTATATTTTTGGACTTTTAGAAATTTAAATGTTTTTTTTAAAATTGGAAACCATACAAATGTTTGATTACTACCAACTGCGGCCTGACGACGTCACGGAATATTTAAAATTTGAATTAATCCGTCGATATAATAGGGTACTTCACTACGAATTTCGAAAATTTATGATAATTGGTTCACAGATGACAGCACACTTCAGTTTTTTGGGAAGAAATCAAATAATAATTTATTTCTTTTACATTTCTGCTTAGTTTTGAATTATACTCTACATTACTCAAATCTGATTCAGACTATTAAAATCAACTATTTAAATCATTTGACGTTGGAAATTCATAAGGTACGATAATGCTGATAATTGAATCTATCAAAATCTTGATTTAATTGACTGACAAAAGTTTTTAGTATTTAACTTTCAAAGCATGAAGTGTTTTATCAAAGTTCAATACATCTGACATTTTGGAACTATATTAAATTTCTGTAAGTTTAGTGTTATGTTATATGTTTTAATTCGTCTTTAATTGTTGTTATATTTTACAAAGAAAGGCGGTATAATAAAAACTTGGTTTTTATGGGTTAGTTTTTTACAAAAATATATTATACGACTGTTTGAATTACATTCAATTTGCGAATGCGCTACTGTCTGGCGAGTTAGTTCCCCGCCTAGAGCCGGCGCGCGCGCTTCCCGAATATTATCTCGCCTGCTGACTTTTCGCTTTTTGCGGAAATCACTGTATAACACATACATTTAGGGATATAATGCATAATAATAAAATCAAAGGCAGAAATATGAAATATTAATTCGACTTTTTATATGAAAGAAAACACGATTTTGGAAAGAATAGACACGCTAGAATTCTGTATATTCTAAATTGTAAATCCTCGGTGAATGCATTCAAAACATTCTTTTAATATTTTCGCATTTCGCATAACTAGAAGTCATGCAGGTTTTGCCGTGGAAACTGCAGCTACTAACTATTTCTTTAATTCCCCACTGCAAAGGCTTCCTAGACTAGCAAACAGATACGAACAACTGGACGTCTTTGCCAATAACTGTATATTATTCAAACATAATATATTAAAAGGTGTATTGAAAGATTACTAGTTTTTGTCGAATTGGACTTAAATAATTGATGTGTATGTATATTTTATCATTATATTATGACAATGTTAGGCTTGTGCTATATCTTCTCTCTCTAGACTATTACTTTATTTTTGTTTTTAAATTTCTATAATATTATGTTTTTCTTATACTTCTTGCTTTTTACTATATATTATATTTATCTCTATATGTTTGTGTCTGTATTCTAAGTATTTTCTTCTCACTTTGTCATTCCTACGTTTACATGTTTTTTTTTTTTTTTTAATAGAGATGCGAACACGGAATTCGTGTCACATCAACATTCTTACTATTTTCAAATTAAACTAAACGCTTGCGCTATGAAAATAGGACTAACTTGCTTGTCTGGAGTGAGATTTGAACCTGCCACCTTTGGATCACGAGGCGAGAGTCCTAACCACAAGACCATCAAGCTACTCAACCGTTTACTGTTATTATGTTTTTCTTCTTCTCCAAACTATATACCTATTCTGCTAATGTACACTCTACCTATCTATTGTAAAAGCCCTGTAAGGTGTTAATGAATAAATAATAAAAAAAAATAATAATAATATTGCTGCCTTTGCTTTTATACCCGTCGGTTCACCTCTTTCGAACGAATGTACGAACATACAACCTTCATTTTGTCGGCACCTCCATCGCGGGGGTCGCGGGACTTCTCGACGCACACTGCGGGGTCACAGGTCACACCCTCCCGGCTGTAACTCGTTATTCGTCACTCGTTTTTTTTACTCGAAGTTACTCGAGTTACTCGAAACGGCCGATCGCGTATCGACGATCGATATCGAGGATCCGGCGGCCGACACTCGTTTTAATTAACAATGTTAGGCTCGTTTCAATTGACGCGCGACACGGCCGCGGCCGAGGCCTGCCGAGCGGTCCCGACGCGGGCCGACCGCGCGCCGCGCCGGGCCATCAATTATACATTCCTTTCTGGCGAGGAATAGTTATATAAGGAGGTTGGGGACCGAGACAGCACCCGCCCAGCGCCCAGCGCCCAGCGCCTAGTCCGGACCGGATCACTGCCAGTCCAGTGAAGAGACCTGGTACCTGGTACCGACCAAATTACCGCGATTAATTCAAACGATGTTGTCTTCTGACACGATACCAGCGGAGACGAAGGGAGGAGACGAGACTCCTCAGGAGCGTCTGACGATGATGCGACGCTCTGGTGGATACATCACACTGAAAGGCTTTCTCCAATTGATAACTGCGAATTGATCTTGCCGGACCTGGTCCAGGTGTGGTCCTGATTTACGAAACTTCTTAATTTAACAAATCTGCTCCGCAGAATTAGGTCTACTACTCCCTTTCTTTTAACTCTCTTTCTTTAACGTCTGCTTAATTGTGTGTCGATTTTTAACCCTTTTCCCGTGATCCAATCGAGCTGAAACTTTGCAGGCAGACTCGTGGCGACGATAAAAAGGATCTAACAAATTTTCGTTTAAAAAAATTAATAATTATATTGTATTTTGGATTTTTCGAATTTTTTTATTACTCCCTTTCGTAGCGTCGGCAGACTCAAGCGCCAAAACTGTTTCAACTAGTAAATGAGAAAGGGAGTAAAATAAAATCTTGGTTTCTATGGGTTATTTTTATTTAGATTCCTTTTGACTAAAGATTATTCGTCTGTACTTATTAGATGTATGTATGTTGCAGCGCCATGAAGATCATGCTGAGCAAGCTGTCGCGGCCGTGGATCGTGGACGAGAAGAAGGACGACGGGTACACGGCGCTGCACCTGGCGGCGCTGAACAACCACTGCGAGGTGGCCGAGCTGCTGGTGCGGGCGGGCGCGCGCATGGACCTGCAGAACGTGAACCTGCAGACCGCGCTGCACCTGGCCGTGGAGCGCCAGCACACCTCCATCGTGCGCCTGCTGGTGGGCTCGGGCGCGGACCTCAACGTGTGCGACAAGGACGGCGACACGCCGCTGCACGAGGCGCTGCGCCACCACACGCTGTCGCAGCTGCGCCAGCTGCAGGACGTGCAGGACGTGGGCCGCCTGCTCATGGGGCTGGGCGCGCAGGCCGCCGACAAGCGCTCCTCGGCCGGCATCGCCATCTTCCTGGCGGCGCGCGGGGCCGACCTCGCCGTCAAGAACAAGAAAGGTCACTATTCCCTTCCCTTCTCTTCTTACCCCTTACTTACTTTGTCTTCCTTTGTTGTCTTTTCATCATTTTGCTTGCAATTTCACTTTGCTCGCTTATTATAGACGTACCACTATAACTTGACGTACGAAGGAGGGCGTCACTGTCGCGTAACAGAAGTTGCCAGGGTGTAAATTTATTACACAATGCATAACGTACTGAATGTCCGGTGACCAGTGTCAGAGCCTTCAATAGAGATTTGGTCGGGTAACAGCGCGCTCCACGG